>JARJDX010076620.1:0-14726 GCA_030264735.1 Gymnusa sp. GC000175
ATCAGACTTTATTAAAAATTTCTAAATCACTCCGTTCGCAGGCATACCTTCTAAAAGCCAAACATTTAAAAGTACATATTCCACTTATACATTTTAAACTGCATGTATTAAGCATATTTTAGCAAAATGTAAAACAAAATTAAAGTCCTTAAGATATTTTTAAAGTAGTGTTTATGTAAGATACTGCACTGCTGGTATGCCCTATAAATTTTGAAGGTACATATTTTATTTATACATACTATTAATTTATAATTAATTAGGTGGCTAAGATAATATTCGAATTTTAATTATTAAAACGAGTTCCTATTTATTTTTTAAGTTTTAGAAATTATATACAAGAACCCATAATGCAGTGGTTATATATATTTTTATATATTTTTTATAATAGAGATTACCGCAACATTTTATTGGATAACTGGATATCGTTATGGTAATTAAGAATTATATACAGAGTGTGGCAAAAGTTTGAAAACGGTCAAATATCTCGAAAACTACACAACTTATCGCAAAAAAAAATACGTCCAAAATGATTTTCAAAAATCTATTCAACCATACTAAACAGTACCACCCACCCCTCCCCCAAGGGGTAAGGTGGGGGGTAACTTTAAAATCTCAAATGGAAACCTACTTTTTTTATTGCAGATTATTCAGATTCTAAGCAAAAAAATAAGTACGTTTTGTTTAAACATGATGAATTTAAATTTCTCTAAATTATAAACTGCGAGTATTAAACTTTCCACTTTTTTTTTTTTAACACGACAACTTTGAAATGTACCGTCGGCATTTGCGTTACCCGATGTGGATTCGAAGCATTGAATAAATTGGCCACTTCCTCGTAAGATCGAACACTGTCCCCACATCCTCGCATCATCAATAACGTCATACGTTCACTATCCGAAAGTCGCAACTCGAATTACAATAGCACAATTTTGCAACTACTAGTTTGACAAATGTTTTCAAAATTTCACATTTCGGTTTAGGCATTGTTTGTTTTTTTAAGATTACAGCGCCATCTATTGCGAATTAAAAAAAAAAAGTTTAAACATAACGTACTTATTTTTTTGCTTAAAATCTGAATCTGCAATAAAAAAAGTAGGTTTCCATTTGAGATTTTAAAGTTACCCCCCACCCCACCCCTTGGGGGAGGGGGTGGGTGGTACTGTTTAGTATGGTTGAATAGATTTTTGTAAATCATTTTGGACGTATTTTTTCTTTTTGCGATAAGTTGTGTAGTTCTCGAGATATTTGACCATTTCCAAACTTTTGCCACACCCTGTATATAATTCATCGCACCGGCCTGCTAAAGCCGGTGTTCCGTAAAGCCGAGAATTGCTTAAGTGTGGGTGACGTTTGGTACTAGGCCATGGGTAGGCAACCTTTTTCAAAAAAAGAGCCATTTGGAGACGCCTAAAGTAAAACATACGAACCTGGGAGTTACTAATTGTAACAAATATATTATTTTGGATCGGCCTCCTCCACACTGTCCAGTCATTTTTGATTATTGCAAATTAAAAGTAACAGATCTGCTTTTTGCGGTCCTTTCTCTCAAGTTTCACGGAAAAATATTCAAATGTCAAATAATATTTTTTAATGAACAGAAAGAGCCGCAATAACTAGACGAAAGGGACGAATGCGGCTCCAGAGCCGCCGGTTGCCGACCCTTAACCTAGGCTATTATTATTTTTTATGAAAACTATATTTTTGTTATTTCATCCGTTCTTCATTTTCAAACACTTATTGTGTTGAGCTATTCAATTTTTTCATAACCAGTATTTTTTGACCGTTTAGCAACTATGACATTAGACATATTTGAACTTAACTATGGACAAACTAATTATTCCTAACTTAAAACCAAAAATAACTAAATTTGTGCGGAGTTGCCAAATTTAACCGTCACTGAGTTAAGGCAAGAGCAGATATAAATAGTGCAATTTGCAAAAGTGTCAGGAATATATATTTTTTAAGGCTCGTTTATTCGGTTAAACCAGGGTGTAGTTTTGAAAATTTTTAAAATAAACGTAAAAACAAATTTGTGTTCTTTTTTAAAATTTCAACCTTTGTTAATATTTTTTCATATTGTATATAGTGTATAAAATTTAGGATTTGCATCGCTTAAATTCATCCACTATATCAGGTTCTAAACACTGACGTTTTACAAAAATTTTGTTATTAATCTTTTATTTTTTGAAAAATTCAAAACACTTTTTTAAAAAGCAATAAATCGAATGCATGAAATTTTTAATTTGCAAATGATTATTCACATTTTTAAAATGAAAGTAAATCTTTTGAGTCAACTTTTATTCTATTATTTTTATTTTTTCATATATTTTCAAAAAGCAACAAAGGCATTTCGTTTTAAATTTTTATCTCTTTAATTTATCCGCTTCAAAATGTTTTAACACTTGACACTTTTTAAAATGAAGAGAACCAATTTGTTTATTTTTAATATTTTGTTTTTTATTCTCTCATTATTTAATAAGTTATAAAATCATTCCACTTTATTGACATTCTAAAAAAATAAAAAGCCACTTGTGTTAATTCTGAAAATTTTCACAATTCTTTTATTTCTCAGAACATTCTTTCATACTTTTAATAAAAGGCAATAAATTTCACGTCAAATGCATATAATTTATACAAATGATTCACTTAATATGACTTTTTACACCTTTTAAATGAAATTAAACAATTTCTCAATTTTAAAAATTTTGAATAATTGACAAAGAATATACAAGATTTCAGTAGAAATGAGTACACTATGCGCAAGTTGTAAAACTTTATTTCTTCCCTAGTTTTGAAAATTATACCTAAGTTTAATATCATTTAAATTATTGGATTTATAAGCTCATCATTCTAGACATGGCGAGCCAGGTTTGGTTACGAGAATAATAAAATTATACTCCAAACTGCAATTAATAATAAAGCACTTGCCTTTGTTTTAGTGTACTTGAATATTAATCGACTTCATTTACATTAAATTAATTAATTTCTTTCTTATTCCTTGCTAATTATTAATTAGGGTGCATGCAATAGCAAACATTTTATTACAAAATACGTAATAATTTATAAAATAGTAACTGCAGATCTTGAAAAAAATTATTCCAGGCTTTTGCAAGTAACTACTTTTGTTAAATTGTTTTAATTTTTTTAATCAATTGTAGAAAAACATTTAAAATCTAAGTATTGCTTTTAGCCATTGAATAAAGAAATTGTAGTAGCTTTGTATTTAAATAATCCACCCCTTTAGCAGGTAAATAAATATTTAAAGGTAGCGCTGCGATACGGAGCAATGAGTGCAAATATAACAAAACTAGCAAAAGTAAATTGTATGTACAGCACGGTGACTAAAAGTGTAAAGATAATAATAATATTTACAGAGATAATGGAGAAAAACTACGTCTATAAGGCAAAGAGGTATAGAGCTTATTTTTATTATTAGTGTAATGATTTAGTGTAAGAAAAAGAAAAATATAAAAAAAACAAAATAATAAACGTGAACATTCAGGGGTTGTAGTTTTTTACCTCCTGACTGAGAGAGTAGAAGCATTATCCGATGAATATAAAGAAAACCTAAGAAAATAAAATAAAAAAAATAAAAAATAAACGTTACGCACGTAACAAATAAATAAAAATACAATAAAAATATTAATGGTTAAGTAAAAATGAAAAAAAAAAGAAACAAAACAAAAGGAGACCAGCGTAATAATTTTCTCCGAATAAGTCAGTTTTTTTTATAGAAAAAAAGAATCAACGAAACATTTATTTTTGATTGAAAGATTAATCAACTGTATAAAAACCAAATTGAAAATGTGTTAAACGTGTAAATAACTGAAATCACTTAATTGACTTAATACTAGGTTGTGTTGGTAATAAGGATTAAACCATACCTCTAATCTGTCGGAGCGAGGCATTTTCTGTTGTGCTACGACGGTTTGAGGAACTACACCTAATGGAGACCCGACCCCTGTTGGATCATGTCCCATAATCGTAGGCATAATTGGACCTGGTGCAAAATATGGACTGTACGTGCTGCCCACCTGGGGCATACCAGTTAAGTATGGGTTTGCAGCCTGAAATGCAGAAAATAATTAATTAGGGAAATTATAATTAAAAAAAAAACATATAATTAAAAGGCCAATATTAAGCAGATCAAGCACACATGCAAATTTTAAAAATACCAAAAACTTTTCGAAAATTACTTTTTATGTGGTGTTCTCCTTTATTAAATTTATAACTTTATAAATAAAATATACACGTCTACGTCATAAATTTTATTTCTTATAAACTCTTATCGAAGAAAATTATAATTGTAATTTGTAATTATTTTTGCAAATAGAAACAATAAAAATTTGAATAGAGAAAGGAAGTTTGTTCCGACAGTTTATTCGTAAGAATCGATTTTAGCGTGCAATTTAGTAACTTGAGTTTATTAAATCATGCCATTTCCACATGTGAAAATTACAGGTTTCTTTCCGCTCCTTTTTTGTAATTATTAAGCAATAAATTTATCCACATAAAGGTCTTAAAAGCAGTAATTTAGATGTTGTAATTGTACGTCTGCATCAAGGCAGAGGGTGTTACAGATGTATAGATGTACATAAGTAATACCTGTAGTACATGTTTTTTCGTTGCAACAAGAACCGGTAGCATTTACATACAATCGCACGCTGTTCCGTCCATCAGACACGGAGCGAAACACAAATATGAAAATTTGCACACAATGCCGTTATTAGGTCGCACTATTAAAGATTTAAGATTCGCGCACGCGTTACTTAACTTTGCTACTGTATAATCTTAGCTATAAGCAAAAGCGCACAAGCTCTAAACATAAATCCTGACGGAAACATTTCCATATTTCTGTAAGAATTTATGCAAATAAAAAGAAAATGTGGCATTGTTGAGTTACCATAAGTGCAAATTGTTCATCTACTGATATGGAGAGGTGATATGGCGGGAAGAGGTTCAGGGGTAGGCACTCGAACTGGGAATCCACCTCCAAATAAATACCCAAATTAGTAAAACAAAAATAAAAATACCAACACCTAATATATGAGCGCATAAAATCGTGCATTTCACGAATTGTATTTAAACAAAACATGAAAACTGCTATAAAACAAAAAAAGTTATTAAACACCAAAATTGTATCGTGCAGCGTGCAATGTTAAAATAGTGTTGATTGGGGAGTACTTACTACTGCAGGAACCTGTCCAGGAACGATTGGTTGTCCGGGTGTAAGTCCCATTTGTTGCATGAGCGCATTTTTCAGCGCCAGATGATTCCTTCCGTTGATGAGGAGTTGATCCTTGAGATGTTGGGGCGGGTGAAAGTACTTGCATGGTGGCTTTTCTCTGTTACATCGGCCCTGAAAAAAATAAATAAAACTTATAAGAACATGATTCCATACGGAAAAAAATAAAAAAAGAATTGGCGTTAACTGGACCATTAGAGCCGATGACAGTTCGAACCGAATCAGCAGTTATTAGAGGAACTGAAATGCTCAAACATTAATATAACTGGAGATTTTTCCGATCGAGTGATGAAATTGACAAGACGGGGATTTAACAGCAAACAGAACACGTCAGAGAAGTAATCCAAACTTATCTTTCAGAATCAAATCGTTCGAGTGAAAGAAAAATTTTCACAGAAAATATTATTTGTGACTGTTTAAATAGTTTTAGTTATGAACAGGTGTTTTGCAATTGCGGTTGCGTCCCGAATCTTTCCTTATTTTCCAGACGACTGGACCGTGCAGTCCCTAATGTTCATATCTCAACTTTTTCCGCCGCTTACATGATTTTTCGCGACGTCCCCGGCTTTCACAGCGGGATTGGATATAGTATGGCTGAATTCATATTAAAACTTTTTTTTGTATAGGCGCTGTAAGTGGTATTTAAAAGCGCACCCCGTTGAAATGGACAAGTATAGTGCGTTCAAACATTAAAAGGAAATGGGTAAAGAAGCTAAGAGTTGTTTTATAGGAGGAGAAGTGGTTTCAAAAAGGAATCTACCCCCCACGTAATGAAGAGTGATGCCACCAAACAAGACAAGATGTTTCTAGATATCAAAAGTTTTCAAGTCCGTGGATGTCTTTCGAAACTAGATGTTTCGTATGCGAGGTTCTGCCACTTGATTTCGAATAGATCAAAGAACTTCTGATAACAAGATCTCCATTCTATACTACATCTTTTAAGTGAATATTCAAACGCACAAGTTGGCATATTTTAAAGTGTTTTGGGGGTGAAGGAAAATAATTGCAGTTACGCGTGACCAAGGAATGGACAGTGGCCTCGACCCCCGGACTATATAACGAGCAAATTAACAAAACTTATACCACAAGTTCGGAAGCAGTTCACCAATGTTGGTTAGATAAACCCTTAAGTAACTTCTGGACGGCTATCGGACGTATAGCAAGCCAAACCCAGGAAACTTTCGAGAGCTGATATGTAACAGCTGATGCATCATAAATGTTAAATCGAGCCAAACTTTCTCTATCTCTGTCGCGCCGATGTTAGTGATGCGTTAGATCGCGCTATGACGACGACCAATTATGGCGGCACCACTGGGTTAGTAGAGGACGTCATTTCCGGTTACGTGACCGACGGAAACTAAACATGGCACGCCAGCTACTTCCTTATCGCACAATCCTGATTACGGGTCGAGTTAATAGCAAAATTAAAACGAAAATATTGTCAATGTTACCATTAAAAGATATCGAACTAAAATACCGTCTATAACTGCCATAATCCTCATATGTTCAACACTTTAATATAATGTTATGTGCGCGGTATAATACCCCGAACACGTATTAGCTCTATATAGGTAGGTTCAACATGTAATAAATTCTTACGCTATTAAATTCTCCAGGCCGGCCTAACACCAAAAGATTGTAAATCCGCAAAATAGGTTTCCTCCGGGGTAAAATTGGGGTTCTTTTTTATAAGTTTGAAAAGCTCCATTTGTACTTTTTGTCCAAGATAATTGTGCATGGAATTTTAATGGGCGAACTCAAGGCCCGCAGGAATAAATACTGCGAGGTGATAATGATTGCGCAGAATTTGCACGCGTTGAAAACTTAATCGGAAGAAATTTATTAGGCCATTCTATTTAGGATCACGTAACACAGCAGCTTGTCTTCAAAGGCCTAGCGCACATTTTAGGCTCAAGTTGAGTGCTATTATGCGACAGTTATGCATACGTAAAATTAAACAGAATTTATCGTCTGGTGCAGGATGAAACGGAGAATGCGGAGTCAGAAAATCACATCCGCTTAATTGAGGACGCTCGCTCCATTGCACCATCAATCGCGAATCGGGAATAGGCTCTCTCATAAACGGACCAAATTTATCAGAAAATGCTGCGCGCTCGTGCTGACTATTCTTATTGTTAAATCGCGCAAGTCATTCGAAACTTTCATTACATTACAGAAAAACCGGAGAGGAGCACTTTCCTCCATTACCAGATTAAAACTAACCCACTTCTTCTCGTTAAATATTTATTCCTACACGGATACATGGCGACATGCAACATTAATAACAACCGAAACATTGCAGTAAAAACAATTTATATTAGGACGCATTGAAATTGTTGTGAAATACAATGTGTACGTTGACCTTTTCAACACATAAGGGAATTGGATGTGTAGGGTATAAAACTATTTGGCATTTTAATTTTATTCATGGCATTCCCCGAAAATGTCAGTGGGGTAGTGGACTAAGATAAAACCCTGCATGACCTTACACTAGAAGCATATCCACCCTTTTGATTAAATTATCACGGCTGGTTATTAAGGGTGCAAAATTTTCTCATACATGAAAATTAATAATGGGTATATGAAGTTGTTTGGTTGTCAAAACGTTAAAGTACTCAACCAAAGGTGCCCGAGAGAATAATTAATATATATTTCTTAATTATTAACCATATAGGATAAATTGAAGTAATAATGAGAAGCTGCGTGTTGATTTACTAAATTGATTCACGTGTGCGATTAGGTAAATATGACCAAGCCAGAGGAATAAGCTACTCAGGAATTGCAAAATAAACACCGATATTTGCCATAGGGGTTGGTAGAATTACCCTTGTTAATTATATATTGGGGGAGGGTCAGACGTTTAACGAGAAACGGATATTCTGCTCATTGCATTAAGATATACGCGCGTGGCACTTCTATCATTCATGGCAGATGAAGAGAGTGACTATATCCCTCCGCCTTGCCCGCCTATTCGTTTATGCAGGATCATTCCTTATTTCCCGGGTCGAGTCCAGCAGGATGACTGCAGGATTTCAGGAATGGAAAGAGCAACACGAGGCCACAAGGGGGAAGAGTACGAGATGTATCGGATTTATGCGGTACAGCCTGACAAATGACTCAGACTTCGTGTTCTATCCATCACTTTTTTACTACACTTTTCATGTTTTTGATTTCAGAAAACACGATCATTAATAATGCCAACTATTCAGTAAAAGTTCGGTTGGCTAATGGAATTGTTTGGAATTAATAACTGCAGTGAAAATTGAATGGAACGAAATAAACCATTTGTAACGTTTATCATCGTATTCCATCATCAGTCTATACGTTAAAATGGGATACATTTCGCTAGCAGGTGGGTAAAATACTGTTGCTGCATCGCCCGTTATAAATTAGCCCACCGTAACGAGCTGTCATTGTAATACATCATCTCTAACCGTTGGCATTAGATTGATATTTCAATATCAGTTTCACGCGAGGGAATTTCGAACATAAACGCGTATCCTTCATTTTCTAACAAATCGAAATTAATAATAATTTCCAAAATAAAGAAAGGCGACGCAATACGAGTGACCTTATGAAGGTTCAAACTTTCAACTTTCATTTTTAAGATGACCTTTTCCGTAAACGCTAGCCAGACTACTAGCATTATCTGCGGTAAAAACTCGACGTTACAGCATCATGAATAATGCACAGTATTGAACGGGAAAAGAAGATGGACATTGTTGGAAATATTCGTTGGCGCGATTGGATGCAACAAAAAAACCATCGCATTCCCGTGCATGAAACCAAATGAATATTTTATGGCCCAGTTTTCGGATCGGTGCGCGCAGAACAAATCTACATTGCAATAACCAATACAGAACAAAAAGATTGCTAAACAAGTCGTAGTCGCTTGCAATCTGGCAGTGAGGGTGAAGTAGTTGAGAATGTGTTAAAATATTAATAATTCTCTGGGATTTACAAGCTCTCAATCCGACCATATGTCATAAAGTAAATATTCCCACAAGCAATATAGGACGTTGCGCGCATTCAGAAATAAATACCAGCTCTGGGATGTGAGCTCGTATAATAACGTTGTTGGATGTGTTCAGGGGTGGAAGGCTTTTGAAGGGACCGTTCAGCACCTTTTCTACGATCAGAGAGAACAAAGTTAGATTTTCCATCACGGACAGGAAATTGTGTATGGGTTTAGACAATGCCCTAGCAGATCGGAAGTGTACCACTGCTGCTATCTATGTGCACTTGCTTCACTTGCTGCCATGTTTGGGCTAATTAAATTAAATAGATTTGTTAATAAAAAAGAACGATAATTTTTACTTATTTAATTAAAATTCAGAATTTAATTAGCCCTAACGCGCGCGCACCTAATTTTCTTAATTTTTGTTTGTTGTAATGAGAACCATTTTTCAAGGAAAATATGAAGCTATGCGAAGATTATGAAAATTAAATAGCGGATTTTAAAACAAGCGCACTAATTTCATAAAAAAGGGCGAAGGGAATTTTTTTGTGGAAAAAAGTGATAAAGCCAGAAATAGAGGCTTAATAAAAAATAAATTGTGTGGAAATGCAAGAGGGTCAAGATTCTGGAATTTAGGATTGCTATAGCAGGTGGGATTCCCTTATTCAAAGGGACGACGTGGACATTTCATGATCAACTCCCGTTATACGCATTCCTTGGGAGAAATGCTCTCCATTACCGCGATGCCTGGCATTGTCCTGCAATAATTTGCGCAATTGCCAGAGCCGCGGTGTTGAAATTAACCGCACACTGTGAAACTTAGGTGCTTCCGCGGTCGCGCTCCCGAATAAATGGGCATAATTTCGAGTAATTTCGTTATGAACTTGGCTACACAATAATTTAAACCTAATAAAGTACTTAATCGTTTATATATGAGCACCTTTACACATACGCTTGAGAGTTCTCACTTTCTTTAAAAAAACTTTTTATTAAAGCACTTTCTTTACGTCAAGTTTTCTTTAACAACTTTAAAGAACATACTTTTTTAAGCTTTAACTAAATGCAAATCCGTCAAATGTGACGTGTAATATTATCAAATACAGTATTGTTGTAAAAACCCATCAGTAGCAAATGAAGCGATACATTAATAAATCATAAAGTAAGTACTCCGAAGCCATCAGACACTTGAATAATGTGGGAAAACGAATGAATGCCAGAAGAGCGAGCAAGAGCTCACAGCAGACAGAGAGTGTGCACAAAACATGGCAGTGACATCGACAAATTGGCTTGCAAATTAGAGAACACTGAATAACAACAACGGCTCCGTGTTGTGCCCATCAAACGGGATTGGATTTTTCATGAAAGAAATAGAAACGCATGCATGTTTAATTCAACGGATAAAAACCTAAAAAGTCAAAATAATCAAAAAAATGGAGGTGTGGTCCCCACACGACTTTTATTTAAGAATTTGAAACATCTGCGTTACTTTTAATAGAAACATAACTATATTTAATTAATTACCAGCCAGTTAGCTTGGCAGTCAATAGTGTCAGCTGATTGAAATGACAGTGTGTTTCTGCTACTTGATGGGAATAAATTCAATAAAATATTGCTTAGCAACGAACAAGGATGAATTTTTAAAATGTTAAATTTTGTAAAAATGATAACAAAATTTGTTGCAAATTTAATTCGAAAAAACACTTGCACTTACATTTTTTGCATAAACTTGATATTGTTGTGCAAAAAACCGAAAAACCCAACGAATAAACTACCACTTCCGGTTAATGCATTTCGGCCAAAAGTCATTGGTACCTCCCAATTTTTTTGCAGAGAGGACAAAGACAGGCACACATTTTTCTAAAAAGCGAGGTCGAAAATGGATATTTCCGCAAAAACCTCGATTTTAAACATGCTCGCGATAACTATTGTCATTTCATTTACTTCGTAAATAAAAGAAGAACCAAATTGGTCATAAAATAAAGTTGGAAATATTAATGGAGTTAAGGTGTTCTTGTGTGGGTGATTAAAAAAATAAGACTGTAATTAATAAGACGAGCGCTACAACGGTGGAATTCTTGATGATGGCTTCTTGGGTGTTAGGGAGTTTGGAACGTGCTTCTTGAGGCGAGTAATCAGCGAACTAAGACGGTGTATAATAGCTCTGACGGTGTTACTATGGTTACTTATTGATATTTGTGTAAAGATAAACCCACATTGAACGGATTATAATGGAATTTTCGTGTCGGCGCTAGAAGTCTTGTGCCCTCCGCTTGTTATTTATTGCAGGGCGCAAATCACATCATTGCACCAGTCTAACACCAGTTAAACTACGTTATAAGGAGTTACTGTTCACCATCTAATATAAAATATAGATATATTGGCTAGTTAAATAAATCTCCTGATTTATTTTAATAAAGTGCAGATGTTATTAGTTTTTGCTTTAAATACTTATTTTTTCTGTCCAATATTAGGAGTTTTGTAAAAGGTAAGAAATATGTTATGGTAAATAGAAAAGGCAATTTCAATTTATTCAATGAGTAAGTTGTGTTTCGAATCTATGTAATGATATTGCGTAAGTCGTTAGTGGAGTGGTCGAGCGAGAGAGAAGCAACCGCTCTAGAATTTATCGTTATGCCTGACGACGATAGTTTCGCAGGATGTACTCTGGGGAGACGTGAGTTAGCTACGTGGTGCCCGAGTGGTATCCCTTAGGACCCGTTTACCTGCCCAACGACTGATTGGGAAGCAACTCGGCTGTCCGACGAAGCGCACTTCTCTTAAGGGACGCTTTCGCTTTGATCAGTTCCGGGAACTAGAATTACGCAAACTTTTCCAATGCACTCGAAAAAATTTTATCCACCCAACATACATGTAAAGAATGAAGCTCTCATGTAAACCAAGTCACCCGTTGAGTGAACACCCAGCGAGGCACGTATTTAAACTTACAACTTTCCGAGCCCGGAAAGATCCAATTACATTACACGTTTCCGGGCGGACAAATTAGGTAAGATGGATTGGCCGTTCGGTTACACACATAATACCCGATTCCGATCACCTTCGCACTTTCCAACACAAAAAAATATATAAATTCCGAATACAAAACACAAAGCATTCAAGCACAAATTCAACCAGCACATAAAAACTTAATCAATATCCGATTATTGTCAAAATAAATTAAAGTACGAAACCTATATGCGCATTTGAAAGCGTCAATAGACTTAACTAATTTAAAATCTTTTATATGCGAGCTTTAATCAATATTCGACTATTATAGCAACCTTTTTGACTGGTAATGTAAATATAAGAATATTGTTCACCATTTATCTAAAGAGTACGTTAATAAATTATATTGAATGTTTTGTTCATGGAAGATATGAATAAATCAGCAGTATTCAAGGGATATATCCTGGGGGGCATTAGATGCAAAAAAATATATGATGACTAGACAGAAAGCTGCGTTAGTATAAAGGCGCGGCGCTCAAACCTATTGTGCTGTCATTAAAACAGAATCGTTACAAGCCCACTCCAAAGAAGCCACGTGAAAAATTGCAGCATTGTGTTCGTTCTTCATGTCATAACTCTCCCGTGTGGATGAGCTTTAAAAGCAACACGTAGCCTAATTATAAGGGCATCGATTAATTATGAGATAATTAAAAGATGATGCGCGCTTTAACGACAAGGATATTCTTTTGAAAAATTACACGGGTGGAGGCGCCTGATATACCTATCATTAAATCTCTGACAATATTTTTCCTCAACCGATTGAAACACTGTCAAATAACTTTGAGAAGGTAATTATACATAGTATGGAACGGTACAATAACGAAGATAGAATTTGCGATGGTATGCTTTTCTACATGCGCAACTTCTAACAGGATGCATTACGGGGTATGAAGCAGGATGATTTGTAATATGTATGGAGCATTACAATACATGCATGTGGAGGCCGATAGATACTCAATAACCATATATTGCAGCCATATCTGTCTCGCGGGACCGGGCGTGTATTACCAAGCTCCAGACAAACAAATAGTTACCTACCATATGACTTTAAAAAAAATATTATTACGCATAATTATGTTAGGTGCATGTGAAAACTTAAAGGCTTTCCCAATTCAAACGTTGTAATGTATTTGGATCAAAAATGTCGAGAATTATTCACTGACAGGTACGTTATATTAGTTTTACATTTTTGGAAAGTTCGTAGCGGAAACTTCCATTATCGAAAATAAGTTAGGAAAAAAGAACTGACGCGCGCGCTTTTCACAATCCGCACCTCCCTTTCGATAACTGGAAATATATTTATTTGAAACTTGTTACTTAAAAAGTGTATATGGAACTGCGCTTCGGGAAATAAAAGCTCATATGTAACAAGTAGAAAAGTCCCCGTGGCAATCTGCGCCTGAACTTTTTTCACTCTTCCACGCCCAACAAAAAGCGATAACATTAGCCACTCGACTTCGTAAAGCCAGAAAAAACAAAAAAAACTCTATATAGTAATAAAACGAGCTAAACTCTTTTTCGATAACTATTCTCAAGATTAATTAATTTTGCTTTTGGAGATGGATCTGGGCGCACGAATCTTACTATCTTTGCCGTGTAGACTAAAACACAAGGCGCTCTAGCTCCAATAAGTCAGCAGAAGGCACCGATGGAATGGAGACCCGGGTTGAAACCCAGTAAAGGGAATGCATTTTTCAGAAATTAAAGAGTGAAAAAAAGTCATTTGAAAGTTCTGTCAAAATTTTTAAAGATGTATGGGAGGTACAATCGCAGTGCTGTAAAATAAAAATACGTGCATATATTCGCTTGACAGATCATAGAAAAGGAAATTATTATGGACAATGCTAAAAAAAAAATGTTTAATAAAAAAAGGAGAAAATTTAATCTTTAATCTTGAATTAAATTAGAAATAACAAATAATATGAAAAAAAAACTAAATAACTTTTGACAAAAAATTGCCTTGATTTACTTAAAAAAAAACTATTTAAAACTTTATTATTTGTACATAGATAATTTTACTTTCATTTACAAAGTAAATTAAAGTATAGTCTGTCTGTCTGTCTGTCGGATAAACTGATCGTCCTGAAAATTCATATTTAAGCTTTAAACAAAAATTGGGAGGTCCCAGTTACTTTTGGCTAAAATCCAAATATAGGAAGTGGTAGTTTATTGGTGAGGTTTTTAGGTTTTTTGCAATTATTTCAAAATCTATTGAGTTTATGAAAAAAACATAAGAGTACAAAAGTGTGTATAATAAATTTTACACAAATTTTGTTCCTATCATTTTTTCAAAATTTAACATTTTAAAAACTTATTGTTTTCTGTTGCTATGCAACATTGTCAGTGTAATTATTCATATTCATATTTAGTTGCAGAGACGTAATGTCATTTGATCATCTGTCAATAAATGAAATAGGGTTAACTACCCGTCAAAAGTGATAGACGTCAATAATTGAATTTTTATTGCCAACATACATCTTTAAATATGATAGTTAACCCAAAAAACATCTCAAATTAGTA
>JARJDX010076638.1:0-10445 GCA_030264735.1 Gymnusa sp. GC000175
AACCGATCGAGAGAAATGACAGTCCGGATACTAATTTAGAATTGAACGATGTCATCGTGATGATTTTCCTGGGGATATCCATTGGGATCTTTAATGTAGTGGTGTTCCGTTGCCTTCTACATCCTATGCCGTTGACCATGCTTTTCGGTTCATCCGCCTTTGGGGTTTCTTTTACCGCCCCTGGACAAGAGGGTGCCCATCTTTTTCCTAAGGAAAAAGTTTGTTACATATCCCGGCAAGGGCTCCCCCTCTGCATTAGCCACCATTCTGATGTTTCCATACTCTACCACGGGGAGGTTGCAGATAGGGATTTTCCCATCATCGGGCTGAAGACCCTGTGGCATTTCTTTAGTATTCATGAACACGTAAAACCAACTGGTAGTTCTGTTGTAGAAATTTTAATTGTTGGGTAAATGAAGCTTTTATAAAAAAACTAAAAATAAAATGCATTTACCAGAAATCTGTATCTACATATTTATAATTTACAAAATCAATTCTGATTTATGGTAACTACTACTTATGCAGATTGTTGATAAAGTGGTAAGACGTTAAAGCTTTATAAATATATAATGTAGTAAAGCTGTTAAGCTAAAATTTCCATATTGCAAAAAAAAGTTTCTAACGTTTCTTTAAATAATATATCTTCTTATTACTTCTAGCGTGATAGCAGACGTCGACATTTAAAGCTTAAAAATATGACCTCTAAAATTATATATCGACTTTTACTGCAGCCATAAAAACAAATAATGCACACAAACTGTCAGTTCAACTTGATTTTTGCATTATTGATTTCGCTTCTTATTACTAAATTATTAATTGATTGCTATTAACATCGATTTAAGAGTTATTTAAAATTCTTATTTTAATGGTCAATTGAAATTAATTCCCCAGCACAATTGGCTGACAAGAAGAGTCTCCTTAAAGAATGTGCCATAATTATATTTTGAACGTTCCTTGGACAATGATATTTAAAGCTCAATTTTATAAAATCAGCAGATAAGCAGGTTACATGCTGCAACCTATTAGTCCGTACTTATTTGTAAAATATGCGTTTAAAACTCAGAAGTTTAATTACCCCCCTGAATACAAAATGATAACCGCCCGTAGTGTGCGCGACGATTAAAAGCAGATATACATTGGGCGCCCATTGAACAGGTCGCCATCCTACAAGAACTTGACATTAGCATTCGAGTGTCTACCCAAATCAGACAATCGTTGTTACGATATTTCGGCCACGTCGCTAGAAAACAAGAATCGATGGAAAGATTAATAGTGGAAGATAAAGTGGAGTACGAGGAAGATCACCTTCTTGATGAATGGATCATATAAAGCAATTAACTGGTCAAAAATTACATGAGACTACACACACCACTCAGGATAGCAACGCATGGACAGTGAAGATAAGATTTATTTAATCATGATGCCACTAAACCCTCACGAGTACAATAAATTGAGGAGGAGGAGAAGGAAACAGAATTGTTTATCTGGAGAGTAAAAATATTGACAACACTAGTCTTAGGGGTTTAGAGAAAGCATTTTCTGTAGAGCGTCTGGTCAGCATCATCTTTCTAACTTTTGGAAGTAAATATAAAATTTTATGCTAAATAAATTTAATTTTACCATAATTTGTACCCTTAGAGCCCATAAAACGCTTCAATGATGATGACTGTCATAGCTTTATTAGTCTCTAGCAAAAAAGGGGGTGCAAGAACGTATTTTAGGATGCAAGGGGGTGCCGATTTAAAAAAAAACACTTAAAAATCTCATTTTGTGATGACATGTTACAAGGCATAAAAGTAATAATAATAAAATTAAAATTAACTTTACAACATTAATACGTCAACGATATAATTAATGTTACTTTTCCCCCAATTCTAATTAATGCAAATTTTTTAATTTTCACAAGGACCTTCACGATATCAAGTTTTTATTTATGTAACCCTTAACGACACGAAAAACATTAATAATAAAAAAAAGTAATAATCACTCACGTAAGTAAACATACGTTTGTACATATAACATTTATTTTGTTTGGGGTTGGAAAATATTGCATGAAATTATTAATTTAAAAAAACCTTCGAATTTACGTACCATCCAGTGCTGCGGTGAAATGAGTTTGTAGAATTTGTAACAATTCGAAACAAAACTAATTTATTTAAAAAAATATATATATTGGGGAAGATTTAATTATAAGTAGAAAATAAATTCATTATAGAACTTACAGAGTATTGATCTCCTTTATCCTTGACGGCATTGAACAGATCATTAAGAGCTCTAATCATTATACCAGGATGCGATGGATCTCCAACCATGGTGTGTGTTTTCCCGGCGCCGGTAGGGCCATAAGCGAAAACTGTACCATTAACCCTTTAAAAATAATTTTATTAAGCTATCAAAATGAAAAAAACTAAATATTCGATAAAAATTTGTGTTTAAAATTGGTTAAACATATAATGTACCCGGCGCATCCACCATAAAATATTTTAACTAAAAGTAAAATTTTCACTGTTTAAAATTGAAATTCTTATTTAAATGAAGTAAAAATATGTTTTATTCTAAAATTATATATAAAATACGTGCCTTATAAATAAAATATTGGTTCTGAAAATTGCTATTAGTCCTCAAAGTCTTTAATTCTAGTTACTCTTTACACTTTGTTTTTTATTTTTACAAATTTTTTTAACGGATATTTTTTTTCAAAACAAAATTAAGTTTTCTATTTAAAAATATGAAATACTTAATTTTTACTAATTTTTTGGCGTCTAACTACCTAACTCAGTAAAGTGTCGAATGTAAAAGGTGAATGAATAGAATTTAAAAAGTATATACTTCAACATTACACTTGCTTAATTGAAAAGTTAATAATAATATGTATTGGTTCTCGTCTTCCACATAATGCGCCAGAAGACAAATAAAGACTTATCCCTAGTAAAGGGTAAAAGAATTATTTTTTTTTATTTAAGATTTTTAAAACGCATTAATTTAAATTAAAAATTTAAACTTATTTGCTTTGCCTGGCGCATTTTTTTGAAAACTATGAATTTAATAAGAACCTTTGTACAAAATTTTGAATCAAAAATTAAACATTTTATGGTGCAAATAAAAAATATCATTAAATCATCAAATAAGTAACAAAGCATGAAAAAAAATCTTTTATAACACAAAAACCACTTACATTTTTCTTATCTTAATTAACATTTACCATGCTACTCGTACTCAATAATATATGACTTTATTTTAACATAATTCAAAACATAAATTATACAAATTAATATTCACATGTAACTAAACAAATTAATAATAACGCTGGATTGATTAAATAAATTATGCATTTTAAAATGTTTTCACCCAAGGTCACGTTACATACAAATTTAAATATCATTAGGCACGCATTTATTATTTACATGTTTAGGATTTATTTAGTTTAGTTAATTACCCATTTAGCACATCCTGTACCAAGCTGCTGGTTGTTTTTTCATAAACGTCTTCTTGGGTGGAATCCTCCCCGAACACAAAGTCAAATAAGTAACGCTTGTCTGCACCGCGTTTTTGTCGTAAAACGTCATTCTTATCGGAATCATCACCAATAATAACGTTCTGAAAGAAAGGAAATATTAACAAAATATATTTTTAATTTTATGATTGTTCTCAAATGATAGCTATTAAATTTTTAATAAACTTATTTAGTATTAATAATATAAGTGTTTGTAATTTTTGCATTTTATATTACACGTAATATTTTGTATTCTATTTGTCATTTTAAAATCAATTATATTTTAAATCTAAAAAAATATATATAAAAATTATACAGGGTGTCCCAACTAAAATTTGACCATTTTTAAATGTTCAGATTTCAAGAAATTGCTTATTGAACACGTTTCAGATTTAATGGGAACAATACTTGATTACAGTTTAAACTTTATTACTTCATCTCTCTACCGCCGAAGCCACCTATACACAAATTCAAAATGACCAGGGGATGGAGTGGCTAGTATTCTCTAAACAGAACTTTTTAAATTATTATCGATTAGTTTTCAAGAAGCACTGCACTGTAATATTTTTTCCCTTTATTTTAATTAACAAGATCAAGGAAGACCTACAAACATTCAAAATGACAGAGGAAGACTTTGAACCGAGAAAAGTCCAGAAGGATGATATATGAATTTAAACGTCCTATGGGTGTAAAGCAAACTCCCAAGCGAGGAGAATGGACTGCAAAAAGGACAAGGGATCAATCCCAAAGTTTAAAGAACTTCTGGCGAGGAACGCAAAGACACAATACCGTATGAAATGATATGTGCGTGGTCCAAGATAGCCTGTTCGCAACGAAGAAGAAGAATTTACAATCTATTACACGTAATGAAATATATTTAGTAAATTTGATGGGTTAAATTTGACGTGAGTGAAGTTAGTATATATTGGTACATTGTTGGTTTGTATCGCTTGTATATTAAGTAGATCGTAGAATCTAGATAAAACCTTTAATATTTTATGTCATTTTAGTCTGTTGGAGATGTTATTAGTTAATATATTCTCCGCTACTTGGTTTAGGTATGGTTTGAGTCCTTTTATGTATTTTATGGTGTGTTTACTAATCACGTCTTTTACAGATGGGAGAAAATAAAAAAATATATTATTATCCACTTTACATTAAAAACTTGATAACAAAGAAAGGAAGGCTCAAAAAAAATGACAAAACAACCAATATCCAAGTGAAAAATCCAAGTGAAAAAAAACGACCTAATAAACGGACACAAAGAGACCTACACTACTTGAAAAAACTGTCACCAACTACTTACTATTTCAAGTGGAAAACAACTAAGAACTTTAAACGTCCTGAATCAAACATCCCCCGATTAGAAATAAAAATTAAGAATGGGCAGTGACAAGTGACAAGAAGAAAGCATATGTCTTCCATGTACACCTAAAAACTGTCTTTTAACAATTTCCGCCCATCAATACCACCGAGGAAGAAGAAATTTTAGAGTTTCCCCCAGGAGTGTGGAGCCGGAGTCGGAGCCGGAGTCGTAAGTCATGGAGTCGGTGATTTTTAGAGGAGCCGGAGTCGGAGTCATTTTTGTCATTAGTGCGGAGTCGGAGTCGTTTTTAGTAGGCCCTTTCCGGTTTTTTTAATTTTCCGGTTTTTAAATTTTAAAAAATCAAATACGAAAACGATGTAATAATAAATATTAACTTTCCCCTTGATTTGTCAAGTAGGAAGCTAAATTTATAATCATATAATTTTGTATTGGACCGGAGTCGGAGTCGGTTGGAGTCATTGTTGGAACTGGAGTCGGGGCTGGATTTAAAAAGGAAACTGGAGCCATAGCCGGAACCGGAGTCGCTAAATTTTGATGCGACTCCACACCCAAATGTCTCTGCCGATCAAAAATTTTACTTTAAAAGAAATTGAAAGGGTTATCAAAAAGGCACGGTTACGACCTGATTACAGGAAAGATCCTTAGAAGGGAACTCTCTCAAGCTGGCCTAAAAATAATTCAGCTAATATGCAATCCAATCATTCGCCTCTCGTAATTTCTGATTCAATAAAAAATAGCGCACATCCTAGTAATACCTAAACCTGGGAAAGCAGCCGAAGAAACGACATTATACAGACCCATTACTTGCTACAGCTATTATCAAAAGTTTTTGAGAAATTACTCTTTAAAGGGGTAAATCCTATACTAGCAAAAAAACAAACTTTTACCAACACCAATTCGTAACTAGAGAACAATGCGGAACCATAGAACAAATCAACATTTTAACTGAAGCTATTAGACAATGCCTATAGGAAAAAAAAATTGTTCTGCGGCTTTCTTTGACATAAGTCAGACTTTTGACAAAGTCTGGCATCCCGACCTATATATAATTAAATAAAAATTACCACATCCATTCTATAGCGTTCTACGCTCGTACATTACGAACCGATACTACCAAGTGAAATTCAAAGAAGAAATTATCGAAGCCCACCCAATAAAATGTTTAGTTCCTCAAGGGAGTGTACTAGGGCTAGTTTTATACTTCATCTTTACAGCAGATCCACTTACATATGATCACACCAGAACCGCAACTTTTGCTGACAATGAGGCGATCCTAACAACCCACTCAGACCCGATGATCGCGTCGGAGATACTCCAAGAAAATCCGAATGATAATCAAGGATGTCTTATCAAATGGCGTATCAAGATTATTAATCTAACCTAACCCAATCTAACAACCCGCTCCGACCCAAAGATCGCGTCGAAGATACTCCAAGAAAATCAGAATGATAATCAAATGGCGCATCAAGAATAATGAGCTAAAATTTGTTTACGTCACCACCCGTCATCCATCAAATTTAACAAGCTNACAAATAAGTCATGTGTATTGGATGATCTTTAAACACTCGCAAATGTCTTTAGAAAGAAAATTCTGCATATACAAAGCAATCCTGAAACCTGTTTGGACTTACTGAGTGAAGCTGCGGGGATCAGTCATCACATTCATCATCGAAATACTCCAAAGATTTAAAAATAAAATTCTGCGACTGATTGTCTGCACATCATGGTTTGTAGCCAATGATACGTATTTTAATGATCTACACATGTGTAAGAAAACTAAGGCAAAAAGAAAACAACAAATGCAATTTAACGAACATGTTGGGAAAGGGATGACTTTGGGTTTTAAATTAGCCCATGGCTCGCTAGGTCACTTGTTTTTACCCCCATTGAATTTTTTTGAGGAGTCACTTAAAATCCAAAGATTTTGGTGTACTATCCACATCCCTTTTAACAGCTTCGTAGGCGAATTATCGCGTATTTTCAACAAATGACCCTTTTTAACCGGTCAAAATAAAAAATTCTAATTTTCTAGAAGTAATTGTAGGAGTTTAAAGGTTTACTTTAAAAGTTCGTAAGAACAAATGTGCATAAATGTCATTTTGAATTAAAAAAAAATAATAAAAATTATATTTTTTAGTGATTTTCAATGTATTTTCAGAGTGATTTCACAAATATTGATTAAACAGCGCAAGTTTTATCTAATGCGCAGAATAAAATATAAAATTAAATCAAATTAAATAAATATGCACATTCATTTGTTTCGTGTTTTTTAACAAACCAAGATTAATGATAAAATGTTTGTAATAAATGAAACGCAATATAATAAATATAAAACTGTTTAAATAAAATTACAAATTTTTATAACTTTTAAACCAAAATATTTATTTATGTATGGTAATAGGGGCCAAAAGAGTCTAAAGTCTATTTTGTCTTTCACTTTAATCAAAAGAATTCTCTTTATGTGAAGAAAATCTTTTCTGTTTTTTTCTATTCTTCTCGGGACCTCGTCATTACTGTTATTCTATCACCAAGTCACTTTTATCATTCAGTATACATCCACATCTCAAATACTTCTAGTATATTAATAAGCGGGGTTTTCAACGACCATATTTTCATGACTTAAAGTAGAATAAACCATCGCTCACAAAAGATCAGGCTTAAAAAGCTCGTATGGATCGCCACATATAAGTTCACGTGAAATCAGTATTATTATTGCTAGCCTTTAGTTTGGCTACCATTTTGATTGGGTTTGATTGAAAATATACAGGTAAATTTACTGAGGCAAAGGTAAACTCTATGTAACGGCGAGGATTTAAATACAGGATAATATTTTGTGGATGACCTAAAGCTCGCATTCTCATGTTCAAATTTATATCTCTGTTGATAAACGTTTTTAACTTTAAAGAGCTACGGGCTATTTTAATCCCACTTTTTATTTCTTTGGTATGTTTCCAATTCTCGTTCAACAAACTTCCCAGACACTTGTAACATGCTACTCGCTCCAATGGTACATCATCTATTAGGAGTTATTTAATTACAAAAGAAAGCGTCCACTAGCTACCGTAAAAAAACGCACAACACGAAAGTATGCGGAGAAGTCGCCTACGCTCGCTAACAAGTATGACACTACAAGAAGAAGAAGCTACCGTAAACTTGGTTATTGTTAATTTTTATTCAGTGAATATTTCTACTATCTACTTCTGTTTTGTTCAATATGTTTATTATCTTTTTGTTTTGGACTCTATCAAAAATCTTTTTCGTAGTCAACGAAGCAGAGATAAACTTCCTTCTCTACATCTCGTCAATAAAGGACTGCCACACGTCTTCTCTTGCATCCCCTTTTCATACCTGAATCCAAATTATATGTCCTTAAAGTTAGTTATTTCCTCTATACTCTATTATGCAGGATTTTAAGAATCTTTTTAACGCGTGGCTCGTCAGACTTAGTAAACAATGTCAACGTAATGTCATTTGATCAGCTGACAATAAATAAAATAGGGTTACCTACCCGTCAAAAGTGATAGACGTCAATAATTGAATTATTATTGCCAACATACATTTTAACAAATTTAAATATGATAGTTAACCCAAAAAACATCTTAAATTAGTAAATGAAAGTCGTGTGGTGACCACACCTCCATTTGTTTTTTTTTTGTTTTTGGAATGTTTTATTTTATTACGTATGTCCTCGTTTGTTAAGTCGAAGTAGACGTTTACCTTGGGCATAGAATCTATGCCATAGATACATTAAGCAAACAAACAACTACAGTGTGGAAGCCTGTGGTATCTCTTTTCAAAAAATTACCCAGTCATGGTTCATAACTCTCATCTAATACTGGAAAATAAACTCTTAAAACTTATATGGACCTATGGAATACAAATCTGTCGTTTTGCGAGTGACACAAATGCAATATTAAACGATTCCAATTGAATGTGTTACGTAAAATATTTGTAACAAACTTCAGCATTCATCGTGATGTTCAAATAACCACAGTCAAAGAAGAAATCTTTTTCTTTAGTAAAGATACTCAAGCGCCCTAACGAAACCCAAAAAGACTGGCTACCAATTTTTCCATTAATCCAGGTATTAAACAAATAAAGCAGACCACCCATTGCTCTTGACCCGCAGCGCTTGACGCAACACCTTGTGGGCTAATTAATAAGTTGTGTACTGTTGTTAATGAAAACTACATTTTTAAATTATTTATTTGAAAATAAGCACTAAGACAATATGATTTTAAACTTCATTTGAGAATTATTGCTATTTGGGCCAGGCGTTTCACTAAATAGTTCCAGAAATTATGCTAAAATTTATTTCTCTTTTTTTTTCACGTTGCTAACGTGACAAATGTCGAAGAATTTATTCTAATCTGCAAAGTTTGTTAGAAATTGTCTACAGCTTAAATTTATGTGCAAACCAAAAAAAAAATATAAGAATTGCAGTCATCATTTAAGTAGAAGTAAGTTAAAAATTAATAACAACATTTGAAACAAACAGATATAAAACCAACTGAAATAAAACAGTGGCATTTAGGGCCAGTCTCACCAAGCTCGATTAACGATTTAATCTCGGATAATGTCAAAAGTATCTGAATTTTCTCTTATATGTGTTAGTTAAATTAGATTAAACGGTATTATTTCTATCGTAAATTACTATTTGTCAATGACATTTAATGTCAGCGATTCGAATGAAGAAAATTATGAATGACCTAAAAGCCATGGACTTTTTTATTTTCTACTATGGCGAAGGGTTACTTAACGCATTTCACATAAATATTTTTTTAGTTTGTGTTAGGTTTGGATTGTGAAAACGTTTTATTAAACCAACGATCGTAGGGAAATGTCAAATCGCTTGTTAAATTTAGCCTTCAAAAACTGACTTTAGTTAACCTCGCTTAATGAAAAACTAAGATAACTTTGGTGAAATGCTTTGAAGTTAAACTCGTTTATTTGAAAATAAACTAGATTACTCTAAATTTAATTTTAATAAACTTTATTGACCCTAAGACTAAATAAAATTTTTAAAATGTTCCGTATCGCTCATGTCTAGATATTTTGTAAATGACTGTCTTAAAACGGCAAAAGTTTTGCCTCTTTTTAAAAAGGGAGATAGGTCTAATGTTTTCAACTATAGGCCTATTTCACTTTTGCCAATTTTATCAAAAATAGTTGAAAAAGCAATGAAAGTCAGAATATCTGATTTTTTTTGAATACAATATCTTATTTAATAAAAGACAATTCGGTTTCAGGCAAAATCTTTCAACAACAGATGCAATTCTTACGTGTATTAACTTTATCACCAACTGTTTTGAAAAATGCGAGTACTCTGGATCCGTTTTTTGCGATTTAAGCAAGGCGTTTGACTGCGTATCACATAGCATCCTATTAGAAAAACTAAGACTATATAAGTTTAATGAAGCAAGCCTGCAACTCGTTGAATCTTTTCTTAAAAATCGATATCAGCAAGTTGAGGTGGATGGTGTCCTATCGCGATGTGCCAAAATGAAAATTGTAGTAGATCAAGGGTCCATCTTGGGACCCCTACTTTTTTTGATTTACATCAATGATTTGACACATTGTGCCCCAAGTGCTGGTTTTGTGCTGTTTGCAGATGACACCACGCTA
>JARJDX010076661.1:0-31661 GCA_030264735.1 Gymnusa sp. GC000175
TAAGTTTTCTTATTTTCGCGTATTTTTATTGGTTGTTGCCAACGTTTCGCTCGCCATTGCAGGGAGCATTATCAAGGCGGAAAAGTCCGATGACTGAGAGACTTTGGCAACAACCAATAAAAATACGCGACTTAAACCCGAAAGTAAGAAAACTTATATTTTTATGTACATAACTTTAATTCATTGAATTATTTTTATGTACGTAATTTTTATTTTTGGAAGTGTTACATAATAATAATTCAATTTTGTACTTAAAAATAATTTACGAATTAAAATTATGCACCTAATTTTAATTTCAAATTATTATTAGGTAGGGACATAATTTTATTTCATCGAATTATTATTATGTCAGTACATTAATTTAATTCATTTTTCTTATTATTACAATCGACCCCATTTCTTTTATGCTGTTAAAAAGTTAAACGCCGTGCCACAATTTTAGACTCTAAACAATATTTATTAATAAAAAAAATATTGTTTTACATAGAAGCATAGCATAGAAAAACGAACAAACATTTTTTCATAAAATATATTAAAACGCAATCCACGATTTAATAAAATCTTTTTATACAAATATAAAAAACTAAAAAAGATATTTTTTATGTATTGAATCGGTCACAAAGAACCTGTCATCTCTAAAAAACGCTGCAAAAAATTTAATATTGCTCTGCACTTTAAACTTTAAGTGCTGTACAATATATATTTTTTTTAATATATAATATTTTCATTTACGAAATCGTGAAAATTGAGATATTTGCGGAAATATTCATTTTTGACTTCTATTATTCAAAAAAAATGTTTTTTGAAGTGGTCTCTATGGCCCAGTCGGCTAAACTGATCGGCTTGGAAATTCTATTAAAGCTTTTAATAAAAATCGCCCAGTGTTTTGTTTTTATAATTTTTTTAAATTTTAATATTTTAGGAACTCATCCTTGTTCATTGCTCAAAGGCATTATTATTGAATTTATTCCCATCCAGTGCCAAAGACATAATGACATTATAATCAGCTGACAATTATTAAAATATGGTTACATATCGGACTAATGTGACAGATGTCACTCTTAGAATAATTTTCAACATACATTTTAACAAACTGAAATTGCAGAGTCATACTACCAACCTAATTAGCTGATAATTAATGAAATGTACTTATCTTTTTGTCAGTAACGGATATGTCTCAAATTCGTAAATAAAAGTCGTGTGGTGACCACACCTTCATTTTTTCGCTTGAGATATCTAAGAAGCTCGAAAACTACACATCGTGTGTTGACTTTAAAATTTTATATGGGAACCACAAGTTTTTTTCGGTTCGTGACAGAAATCGACGAAATTAATTTTTGCAATTGATAAGCGATTTATTTGATTCTGCAATAAATTTACAAAAAAAATTTACACTTTTTTGTTTTAAACTCATGATATTTATATTATTCTTGATTGTTATTTACTTACCTTTATTGTTATTTACTAGAAATTATTAAAATGGCGACCTTCCATTTAGATTCATTTATTAATTCGTGTTTGGAATTCTTGTACACAACTTAAAAGCATGCCTGGTATAATTTTTGCGCAAGCATTGTTTTGTCGAGTAGTAAGTACTTCTGCATACACTTTGTCTTTAAGGCAATGCTACAAGAAGAAATCCGGCGACTGAAAGTTTGGTGAATGGCTGGCCAATTTACCAGACCAATCTAGCGCTAATTAAAATCGCGATATAATCTTCTCGAGCTTTGGCTGAGTAATGTGTCCAGTCTGACAGCCATGATACTAAAACCACGTATTCTGTTGCACTACAAGAGTTACTTACATCTTCCAACAGAATCGGTAGCTCATCTTGCAATAAGTTTCGATGTTTTTTGCTTATGATTCAGCACCAAACGTTAAGAGACCAATGCCGCTGATGATCAACTTTATGTAACCGGTGTAATTTTTCGACACTCCAATAATACATATTGTAACGATTAACTTCGGCGTGCTTCGTAAAAGTTGACTCGTCGGAGAACATTACTCAACAGATAAATCGCGCCCAATTATAAAACACCATTCGATTATTAAAATCATATTCTTGATGTATGGAGATATGGTAGGAACGTTTTGGGACTTTCCAAACACTTGCGTGAGCAATTCCAGACTAAGTTTGTCATGAAATTTGTCTTGGAGGTATTTATCTTTAGTTTGACTTTAAATGATGTGTCTGCTAATTTTATGAACATCATCTTTGTTTTATCAAAACTACCCGAAACTTGTACAAAGTGGTGTGCAAATCGTAGATGGTTTAGTCTTAGTGCCTTTTTGTATACAAATGCTGAAATGAGTGGCTTCTTGTATTCGATACATTTTTCGATTAAGGTCTTAACGACTTAAAGATGACCGTGTGTTTCGTATTTCACTCGGAAACCTGCCTATTCTGTGGGTTGATAGACGTGAAGTTTATTTGTAAGTCGTATAGTTGAAACTTTGATGAATGATGAAGGCATTATGACATGCTGTAGGTGTTACTGATGTTAAAAAGCCTAATATTGCTTTTATGGTGTTGGATACTTTTTGTATATTTTTTTTTTTAAATTATGAGACCTATTCCTATATTTTAGGTTTCCTTGTTTCCTCTGAAGTATAAAGTGTTTCCAGATTTTAAACTGAGCTGTTGTTCTCCCTTTAGTCATATTTTACTACTTTCTACTAGGTCTCTATAAATTTTTGTCGAATTCTTCCTCTAGTTGTAGGATTTTTTCTTCACTAGAAAGTGCCTGCTTAACAGAAAACAATGGTCGCGCAGTTTTGGTTCCCAATTGCACAAACCGACAAAAAAATGGAAGTACGTCGATTATAGCGCCATCTGCAATGAATCGAAAAAATCTCAAATAATAGTTATGTATTTTTTAATGTTCTAATGTTGATTGAAATATTCTCATCTGAAGTTTTAAAGTTACACCGCGCCCCACCCACAAAGAGGGTGGGGGTGGTTAATTTTAGCGCATTTAACATTTAACATTAACATTTTTTCTGTTCGATGCGTATTTCGAGATTTTTGTTTTTTGTTAGAAAAAAACACCCGGTATAATTAAAATTAAAATTTTTAGATAATACTGGTTATTTTTACTAGGTGTCGCACGGGTACCCGTAACCCTAACCTAACCTAGTTATTCCAAGAAACTATTAATTTTTCGGGATAAAAAGTAGCCTAGGTCTTAATTAATTACATAAACTATCTATCCACCATCCAAAAATGTTAAAGCGTGATTGAGTAACAAACATTTAAACTTTCGCATTTTTAATATTACTAGGAAGTAAAATTTTATATAATATAATTGTTTGAGCCCCAATAAAATTTAAACTATTAATAGGCTTAAGCACTTTATTTATTGCTCCAACTTAATATTACTTAATTAGTAAAGTAGCAAACTTAATATTATATGTATTTAAATTAATTTCCGTGTTTCACTTATATGAAGTTTGTTTTACTTACAAGCAGTTTCAAGATGTATTACCGGTAATTCTAAAGTAAAGTTTTAGTTGATGAAAATTAGTTCGTATAAAAATATCAACATATTTTAAACCTAAATAAATTTACTTTAATTTAGAATTTAGACTTTCGCGACTGAGGTCGATGTAAGTTTTCTTACTTTCGGGTTTAGGTCGCGTATTTTTATTGGTTGTTGCCCACGTTTCGCTCGCCATTGCAGGGAGCATTCTCAAGGCGGAAAAGACCGATGACTGCAATGGCGGGCGAAACGTTGGCAACAACCAATAAAAATACGCGACTTAAACCCGAAAGTAAGAAAACTTACAAATTTACTTTATTTTGCAATAACAAACTTTTATGTATTAACAGCAGCAAAATATAAGATAAAAGAAAAAAATAGTTTACTTTTTGTACCAAAATTAGCCAAACTCTAAAAATCAAACTAAACATTTCCTTTTATGTTTAACTATAAAGTAACGTTTTGAGATATTAAACTGCGAGGTTGGCTATGTTTTTTTTTGGAAAGTCTCTCTCTATATTTTAGAAATCAAAAATCTGAGCATTGTCTAGGAATTTTGAGCAGTAGATCTTCTTTCAATCAATAGATTGTTTTAGTACATGCATACATAAATATGTATACACTACAAAAACTTCTTCTTCTTTCTAGGACCAAGTCCTGTTTTTTTTAACTTTGTTGACAAGGCAACTGGTATTATTGGTATCCTAGTGGTCTTGATGTCTTTGAATTCGTAGTCTTGGCTATATTTGGCAGCTTCCTATTCGTCTTTCTATTATTTTCTTCGTAAATCACTACGTTTTGGATTTCGCATTGTTCTCTTAAGTCTTTATTCTTCCTTCTGCTATGTAATGTATTTCCAGTTATTGATATTAGATTTTTTTAAATTTCTATATATGTTTCGGATACACGTTTTGTCTACCTTCATTTTTGCTATATATAACATATATCATATATTTGTTTCTGTACGTTACATCTCTTAGGTATCTAGATATTATAGATGCTTTTTGCCACTTTTAGTTTTTTGTCATTGGTAATGATCGCGCCGAGGTATTTAAAATTCATAATATGGTTGACATTTTGGTTATATGGTCATCGATTTCATCTATCCTAGTAAAATTTTTACAGCGTTCTCTGAAGATCGTCTTCATTTTCCAATATAATGATTGTATCATCTAAATATTAGCATAATATTTTAATTTCTTTGTTACCCATTCAGTATCCCTTGTCAGCACTTCTGACTTCGTTAATTATTTAGTCCAAATCCGATTGAATTGAATTGGGCGCCACTGGAATTTTGTCGTGTTAAGTTTCTTGATCGTTAATTTTATTTTGCTGTCAATCTCCCTTTTCTTTAGAAGGTTAAGTGCATATATTAGCCTCACCCTGTAAAAGGCTGGATGAGGTCAACAAAGCATATAAAGTCTTGTTGTACTCTTTAGCTTTCTCCGTTATTTGGCGTATAGTGAATATTGCGTCGATGTTATGACGGAAGCTTTGCTGTTTCTCGATTATTCGTGTCTTTTATTATCTTGATTGATAACATTTTAGTAGTAGTAGATAAATGTCACTGTTTTTTGGGTTGGCTTTTTTCCTTAGTTTTAATCTGGGCATTGTTATGCTTTCCTTCCATTGGTTGGGTATTTGTCCAGTCGTTTTATTAGTTATTTCATCAGGCCCTGACGATTTTCTATTTTTTAATTTTTTGGAAGTATGTTTTATTTTATCTTTTGCGATTGTGAATCCCGGGATTTTTTCCATTTTTCTGGTTTGGTTATATTAATCTGAAGGCAGTTATAAATAGGCTCTTTTTTATTTTGTAATATGTTCCAGACCATTTTTGCGCCCCGTAGAGGTCGTGTTTCATTTCTAATTTGGATTTCTCTCAATAGTTTCATTTTATTGTTTGGGTTGCGTAGTTCATCCTATCATCATATCTGCTTTGCATTCGTCATAATTTATGTACATATGAATGTCTTTTTATTTCTGCTAGTGTCTTCACTTTATTACAGAACCTCAGTGTTTTTTTTTCTTACGTTTTCCTCTTTTTTTACCAATGCTTCTTCGGCCCCTTTCTTAATATTTATTTGTATTTTTTCCAGGATGCTTTAATACCGTCTTTGGATTGAATTTTGTCATTTTTTGCGTTAGTCTTTGTTGGTAAAGGTATTTTGTTGTTTTGTCGGGTAGTAATTCTATGTTAAATTTTTCACGACTTTTTGACGGTTTTGGGTTGACGTACTGCATGCCGTTTCTTATTTTTGTGTGTGGCCGATTTCTGTGTTTACTAAGCTGAGAATCCTCAAATTTTTGATGGATGTGTATTTCTGTTGATCAGTAAATAGTCGATTACTGGCTTTTGTCCACTGGTGACTTGGGGATATGATGTAAATGTATATTAGCTGTCCGTAGACTTTAAGCAGACCTTCGATAGCATCGATCGGAAGAAGCTAATGCAGTAACTCTTGACTTAGGCATCCCCCTTAAACGTCCTGTCAAGTGAAAGTAAGCTCAACCTTGCTTTGGAAAACTCTATCAGAAGTACGACCATAGACCCAAAAAGCACCATACTGAACCAGTCAATACAAATTATAGGATATGCAAATGACCTACATATTCTAGAAAGATCCATTAAGTATGTAGGGAAATCATTTAAAGGACTAGAATTTGTTGCACGAAAAATTGGCTGAATGAAGAAACAAAAATAATGGTGCAAACAAGAACCCAAAACATAGTAATCACAGAACACTGTTTTAAAAAGGTGAACGAGTTTGGCCACTTAGAGTCCAAGCTGTTTACCAAAACCAACAAAACAAAGAAGTGCTAAAACTGATCAACGCAGTCAACAGATCCTTCTACTTGCTACTCCATGTGTTTGCGATGTCCACAAAAATGCTAATCCGACCTATAGTAGCATATGGCAGCCTGGACAATAATTAAAAAAATGCCGAAGACTCTAAAGTATTTTGAAAGGAAAATGCCTCAAAAGTTATATTTGTATAGAGATCAAGCACTGTATGGACAGGTCACGTTAACAGAATGCCAGAGAAGCGGCGAATCCCAAAGGAAAGCTACAAAAAAGTAGGCCAAGAGAATAGCCAAGGCTGAGATGGGAGGATAGTGTAGACAGAGATGCCAAGGACATATTGAATGTGCAAAACTGGAGATGTGCCGCTGAGGATCGTGACGTCTGGAAGGGGCAAATTAAGGAGGCAAAGGACTAAAATCTAAGAAGAAGAAGAAGAAGAAGTCCTCTGGAGTTTTCATATGTGTATGCACGTTGGGGTAAATTGTGTTATTTATTCGCATTTCGTCTTAAGCGCAAAAGTTTATGAGCAGTTTACCATTTTTATTGATTGCTTCTCATTGAACCGATTATTTCTGTGATTTTGATTTTTCATATTTCGGTATGTTGTAGTGTTGGGAAAAAATCGTCCTTGTCGTCTTAAAATTTTGTCATATCTGGTGCATATACACTTATAATATAGGTGCGTTTTTGTAACAGTCTATAATTAACGTATGACTCCAGAAAATTTTGTGCTATCTCGTTTTTTTCTTTTGTAAATTGAGGTTAGTTTTCAAAGTTTGTGTTGCCTTTTTCCTTCTTTTGGTTTTGGAAATATATCTTTTACGCTTCATCATTAGGGTCTCTTGAACTTTATTATTCAGTGATGTTACATTCCAACATTTGATTTGTAATATTTTCAGTGAAGGTTGCTTGCTTGTGCGATAAAATTATTCGTACTTTTTCTTTTCGTGGCTTTTCTTCTTTCATACGTCTTTTGCCTTGTTAGTAGCTTTTTTATATTTGTCCTGTGATCATATAAAATGCTGTTTTTTTAAACTGATGTTCTGTCATTTGTTACTTTTGAAGCGGTAATCTGTTTTATTGTGCCATGTCTTGATTTTTGTTAGTATTTTTTTTAAATCTGTCCGGGATGTGACTAATAGGTGTTTAAACGACTTTCTATATATTGCTTATTTTCCATGTTCTGTCTTTTTTTTGGATCGGTGGTCTCTAAGTTTTTGGTCGGTTTAGATTTTTTGTAGCAGTTTAGAGAAAATGCTGCTTCTCTCTTCTCTTTCAATTGCCAGGGCTTCTAGATTTTTGCTACCATCTGCGTGAATCTACATTCTCTATTATTACTATTATAGTTTTATTACTACTTTTATTATATCTAAATTATATTTAAAAACTTAACTCCTTCTCTCAATTAGCTTCGCAACTATTAAGTTAATGTACCAAATATTATCGCTCTTCTTTTCATTGCAATTGTGAAATGAACTGAATATTTTGCAAGGGTGGGTCAGTGAGTGGCTTGGACAAGATAAATTTCTACAAGATTCTTTTATTTAACTTGTAAAATCAAATATAATCAAGTAGTAATACATTAAAATAAAAAAATTGCAATATTCCACATTGTAAAATGTCTAAGCTTACCTTAAATAAAATTAACGACTTCCACCATTTTTGGGTGTTTCTCAGATTTTTTTTAATTGGTTGCTTTTCTGGATGCACATAAAGTAGATCTGTATTTGTGGAACCCGCAATATACAGAAATAGAAATATTTAGTAATAAATAAAAGGTCTAAAATAAATTTTTTTTGAGTATACATTTTATTGACTACAGATTTTTAACACAGGTATAATTACATTAGCAGTAACTGGAAGCACAGATGCATGCTGTTCCGGACATCACATATAACTATACCAGTTATTGTCTCAATGCGTTTCTAGAAATTTATTAGCAAAAGCCCAAGGAACATATAAGAACGAGTCATCACTACTTAAGCTAAACAAAATCTCGTTCATAATTATATTGAAACACAAATCTTCTTATAATTAATTAGTTTTGCCTAATAAAATAGTTCTCTTTTTTAAAACACTTTTTTTGCCATGTGAAATATATATATATATAATGTAATGTATATATTTTTATTTAGACTAAGCTCACATGAAAGCGTCTTGTAAAATGTAATATATAACTTTATTGTCTAATATATTGTCACATATGTATATAATATCACGTGCTTAACATTATGTATATAACTCTCTGATTTGTATATAGATATATATGTATATATAATAATAATAATAATTTTTCATAAAAATTTTCATGTGAGCCAAGAACTTAACTAGAAACATTAATCAAGTTTTTTGAGTTGATTGCCCACACATGTCGCAATTAATAGCGCATAAACCTATTTTTGGATCAAATAATCGCCTATCCTTAAAAATTTTCTATATTTCCACATCTCTAACTTGATTCTTTAACTTGATACTATTAGTATTGAGCGTTGATTAATAATTTTGGCAATTTGTTTGACATTGTTCCGATTTGATCCAAGTAAGAAATCGTTCAAATCAGAACAAATTTGAAAAAAAGAATATTTCGTTAATTTATCTAGAGGTGTAAGTAAGCATCATTAGATTTGACGTGTGTACATTAGGGAAAGTTTATCGTAAACTTTGCTATCATTTTGATTTTTCGATGAGAATCTAATCATTTTTAGTTTGAATTTATGCCAATGTTCACCATAAAGTCGATGATTTGGGTAAAAAATTGAGTGACGTAGGAAATGGGACATGGAATAACACGCTAGGGTAACACATCCGTTTGCAAATGAAATGTGTGTGTATCGCAGTATCGATATGATTCTGTTGGAATGTATAGATATCTATATTGAATCAATATGTTTCACCACCCCATTAGTGAATTGTTGCCCGTGGACATTTTCCTGTTGATGTCTTTTCCGATAATTCGTAGAGTGTGAAAATTTTAAATGAGTACAATTTGGATGCGGGCAATTTATAAGATCCGTGTTCAGGTTTGCGCACAACATAGACACTAGATAACATCATTATAAATCTATAGAAAACTATGATATCATCTCTTTCTAAGGGTATAAAATATATGTAAGCGTTGCAAAAGTCCCTATAGGCTAATGATTATTGTCATAGGACTAAATTTACTAGGTTTGGAAGCCTACAGGGACTTCAGCAATATGTATATGTATATGACACAGCTGTATAAACAGATCACATGTAAGTAGCGGTCCGCTCGAACACTAGGTGAATTGTCACGAGTTATCACTATAGGATCATTCTAGAAATTGTGCGTAGCTGGATTGTGGTAGGGTTTCCACAATACCTTGTAACAAATGCAACTGACTAGGAGATAAATGTTATATATACCTATGTACGTACAGTCACAGTACTTGTTTATATATCCTTCTTATAGAAACGACTTATAAAACCATATTGTACCGTGTATAATTTGTACCATTCATTTTAATTTATTGTCTGCTTAATTGAGAGCTTTATTGTCATTAATTTGAGTCCTAGAATTATCTACGTAATCTACTCCGTGTGGTTTTGTATCTGTTGTAAGATCCAGGGAACATATTTGGGTACATAAGCATAAACACCTGGAAGTTGTGGGTGGGCGCATTTAATACCCCAGCTCACGATGCCTCCAACGAACCATCGGTTATTACCTTCAGTATCTCGGCAAAGCAGTGGCCCTCCGGAATCACCCTGCACATATCGGGTACATTAAACATACTTACATATATCTTAAACATGAATCTATATATTCTTTAAAGTTCAACTCCATAAATAAAAAGCGACAAATTTGGGGTAGTATATTGTCCCCGTGCATCCGTGCACAAGAGCTATATTGCCAGCATTTCGAGGTTCCATCTATGCTTGCAGGAATTATTCCAGAAAAAGAGCACGCGCAGCATGAAAGCCCCCACTACCACCACACACAAATAATCCGGGCCGACCTTGGCCTTAACACTCTTTTTGGAATAATTCCAACTGCACCCTTGAAACTATCAGTTTTCTTGACTCCGTGCCGGGTGAAAATCGTAATACATCCCGCAGCGCAATATTTATTATTTGTTATTATTAATTTTGCTTACCTGGCAGGCATCCTTGCCACCTTCCTCATATCCGGCACAAATCATTCCATCTGTGACGTTTAGGTCTCTACTTTCCAACCATTCGTTACAACGTTTTCGATCAAGAACAGGAACTTCAACTTCATTTATTTCCGGCGCGTATTCTGACACTGTGCCACCCGAAAATGGAAATAAATTTATACAAATTTATAAAACGATTTATGAGGAAGCACATACTTCCTGTATCTTCCTTTTTACCCCATCCAATGACTGTACAAAAAGTTCCTGGTCGCAATTCTTTATTTGCTGAAGGGAGGCACACAGGCAACAAATGTTCGTGAAATGTAACTCGAGAGGAAAGCTGCGTGAAAAATAAACACGTATAGATAAAAGTTTTCACTGGGTCATTTATTATTCAGACGCTTACTTGAAATAAAGCGACATCATTGTCGTGAGCAATTCCCAGATTATACTTTGGATGAGGAACTACTCTTTTAACCTTAACTTTTTGACCATAAAACGAGTGTGCATGCCTTCTGGTAATTCCTAATTGAATTGTCCAACCCGAAACATCAGAGTGACTGAAAGGATATAAATATAGACGTGATTTTGATTTTGTTATCGTATGCTTACTTTCCTACGCAATGAGATGCAGTTAATACCCATTGGTCTGCAATGAGGACGCCAGCGCAATAAAATATCTCTTCTGGACCTCCGAGTAGAGCCGCTAAAAAGGGCCAATCACCCGGTCTAGACGGCATTCCACCTACAATTCTCTTACTTCTACGTTCCGGAGTTCTCCTTATTTTTCCGCACACTGTGATAACAAGTTATTAACCCGTTGAAATTCAAGAAATACAATTTTTATACGTACTGTAATTTGTGCAATTGATATCGACCGTTGGATAACTTTTTCCCTTGCAAGAACCGAACTCCTTTATCATGTTTTTAGGAGGCTTGTTTTGATGCATTTTCCAGATAGTTGTCGTCTCGTGTATGGGGGAAGCTATATTCATATCGACGCCTTGTAATAAACGACTGCCGCTTGAATTTCTAGAGAAAATAACTTTTAAAATATTCCGTTCGTGATGATAATATTTAGTTAGTCTTATTAACATAAGTGTGTAATTAAATATTTAACTTACGAGTATCCTAGGAGCGAGCATATTAAATCGGGGGACGTAGCCTGATCCCAATGTGCTACACAAGCTGGCACCCATTGTTTTTGTTCAGGTCGGAAAACTTCTAACTGGCCATGACCTTCGTCACCATTTTGCTCGCTCAATCTCACTACAATATGTTCGTTAAATATTTATCGAAACAACAAAGTTGTATTTACTACGTACAACAATTACGTTCGTCCTGGGCCCAAGCGCAATCTATTTTGCCATCACACATGTGTTCCTGTGACATGCAATTTCTGCCTCCACAATGTATCATTCCAGGTCCACACATTTCACAATTCGACTCGTCCGACTGATCCTGACAATCGACATGGCCATCACATTGCCAATCTCTAGGAATACATCGTTTGTCATCGCACTGAAACCCACTTGGACAAACTAAAAATAAAATTATCAATCTATTAGTTATATTCAGTTTTGAAGTGAATTTAATAATGTCCATAATTTGGGTTAAAGTGTATCTCAAGAGGTTGGGACCGCGGTTTTGAGTGTAAATAGCTTGGAGATATTTTACTGCTCAGCTTTAATAGTTCTAAAGTGCGAATTCCAAGCTTATTATAGAGATTACAAAAATTTTGATGTATTAATAACTAGACTGTATTGTACATAAGAAATTATTTAATTTTTTTTTATTTAATTTAAAAAAAAAAAAAAAAGGAATTTTTTGAATTTTTTTTCCACTTTTTTGTTTGAAAACACTTTTAAGTTTAAAAAAAGTTTATTTTTTATGTTTTAACCAAAAATTGGGACAAATGATAAAAATAAAATTTTGTGATGATATCTTTAATAGTTTTTGAGAAATTTTGTCGACAATTTTTGTTCTGAGAACTAAAAATATGTCGCATACATAAAAATAATTTCAATAATTACCTGGTTTTGAAGCTTTAATTTTAGCTTCTTTTACTTCTTGATGTCCTATACACACATCCGGATCTAAGCTTTCTGGGAAATATTCGCATTTAAGTAAATAATCAGGCAATTCTAAACCAAATACATCGAGAAAGAAACCACATCTTCTTCTAGTTTCTACGAATGAAAAAGTTAATAATTTTTTAAATAATAATATATTTATTACCATGACAAAGACTACGACATGGCCGAACGAGTATACCATTGGGCCCACATTTGGGGACAAAAACAGAACATAAAAATAAAGCTGCTAGTTCATAACAACGAACATCTACCACAGCGTCATACACTTCTAGCTCTTGTTGTGCCTCGGGTTGACCAAAGTGACCCATGAAGTTTGGAAATACAGTAAAGTTATAGGGCACCTTATGTTGTTGACAGAAACTAACTATGACTGGTAAACAAATCCCAGGTGCTGGGTTTGCCATCGGCTTCTCATATATAACGATTGGACTTACACTGCTAGTGTTAACGGTGGCATTATTCACAATGTGAATTTCCAAAGGATAAGCTATAAGAATAAAAATTTAATTTAATTGTAAAAGTTCTGTTCGCAACTAAAATATTAGTAACCTTTAAAATAAGCAGCCATGCCGCCCCCAATAGCCAACAAGGCTATTGCGTTTAATATCACTTGGGCAAATCGGAAGCGAAGACGAACACGTCTAACATAATGACTGGACGGTCGCCTCATATCTTTAATGATCTAAAAACATTAAATTAGCTATAAATATCAATTAATGAAACAATTTAGCCTTGAATTTGCGTAACATTTGATAGAAAATGTTATTATTATTATTATTACCCTATGGTGAAGAGACATATTCGATCCATTTTGAAACCTTACTATAGTTTGTAAACTGGCCGGAGTTGAGGCACTCTTCGTTATTGTCGAATTTCCGCCGTCATCTTCCACTTGTTGCTTAATTTTATTAATTACGCCATTTTGTCTTAGAGGCGTTCGTGGAGGAAGTAGCGGTGTCTCCATGGTTTTTGTTGTATAACTTGGAGATGATGTTTGGCTGAAACTATCACTGGAGACGCTGGAATCTTGACGTATGGATATTTTAGAGTTGTTGCATTGATTTTGATTATTCTTAGTAGCTGGAGAAATTTGGGGTTTATGATATGTTTTAGGGGCAGGTGGGGGTGGTCCGGCTGGTTGTGGAGGTATCCTACTGTACTCTTGTACAAGTTTACTGCTAAATTCAAAAGCAGAAGCAACAGGTTTGTTGATTTGTTTCGGAGATGCATTTTTTGTTTCGTTATTTCGTTTCGTAAAATGGTTAGGAGAATTGGGATTTGGGTTTCGGGCAGGGGGAACGGGGGGAAGTGGACGTGTACGCGAAATTGGGGGAATTGGAGGAGGGTTTTGGATTTTAACATTTTGTTTCAAGTCTTGTGAAGGGACGTACACACGCTTTGGTACTGCTGGTGGCCGGATTGGAACCGGTGGCGGAATCTATATATATATATAATAGTATGTTTGTTAATAATAAATTTAATCGCGATTATATAACATTACCGGTGCAATTTTTTCTTCTGTTATAGGACAAGTATGTGCTGAGTGCCTTCTCGAGTATAAGTTAGCATTGACTGGCGTAAGAGTGAGAGCAGTAGGTTTTAAACGTGCAGGATCGCCTTCTAAAAGATCTAATAAAGTACGTTCGTTTGCTAAACTTCCCCATCTAAAAATGTTTATGCTCTTTTATCTTGTTCATAGTTCAAATGATAAATTCCTACCTTGGTCTACTGCGGGGTTCTTCCAGTTGGTTGACACTGAAGTGTCTATCCACCATGTCGCTTTGTGCCGGCTATAGCATTTTGCATATACTACACACAACAGACCTGTTGCACTTTCACCTAAATATAACAATCTTACATAAGAAAAAAATCTATGGATCGTATATTTTTAAAAATATTTTGTGTATACAGGGTGTTTGATTAAATGAAAAATATCGCCGTTTCAAAATCAATAACAACCTGCTTCTAATAATCTAAAGCATTGCAAATTATATTTATATTGTTTTTTTGTCATCATAAATTTTATATATTTATTAAAACAAAGGAATTGTTTAATTTTTACTTTCATTTTCAAAGTAAATGTCTGTGTCCTCTATTCTATACAACCCAGACGGCTTAACTGATCGGCCTGGAAATTTGTATTTAAGCGTTTAACAAAAATTGGGAGGTTCCAGTAACTTTTGGCTTAAATCCATTAACCATAAGTGGTAGTTTATTAGTTACGCTCTTCGGTTTTTTGCAAATATTTCAAAACTATCAAGTTTATGATAAAAACATAAGAGTGGAAAACTGTTTAGAGTTAAATTTGCAACAAATTTTGTTGCTATCATTTTTTCACATTTTAACTTTTTAAGAACTCATCCTTGTTCGTTGTTAAGCAACATTTTATTAAATTTATTCCCATCAAGTAGCAGTTTTTTTTAGTTGTTTGTGTGGTCCAAAACTAAGTAGGCTGTCATGAGCTTATTATTAAAAATAAAGACTTTGTTACGTGTGCAACGTTTTTTGGCGACCTGAGAAATTTTCCAAATTCCAAACAGTTTGGAAATTATTTCAGAAAACTTAAAATTGCGATTTTGCTAAATGTTAAATTTCTCTGTAATTATAAAAGATACAAAAACGTTTTTTTAATGAAATTTACTTAATTCAATAAAGAAAACTTAAAACTGCTTTCAAAATAAAATTCAAGATGGCGGTGTTCGAGATATATACAGCAACTTTATTATTTTAAATAGGCGCAATATTTGATTTTTACATGATTAATAAACTTTTTTTTTTACTTTTCAACAATGTATATAAAAACCTATGCCAGAATAAAAAAATATAAGAAATAATAATAATTGTTTTAATTTTAAATCAAGTAGACACGAATAACAATAAAACAAAATTTAATATTACAGCACTAACTGTTATATTGTATTAGACTATGAATAAATAATTAGTATTTGTCCATTATATTACAAAGTTGTGATAATAATGTAAATAAATGGCGAATTTTGAAATAAATGAAAATATTATACGTTTTGAACATATGTATATAAGAGTTACAAAAACTCCTGGTATACTGCTCAAACATACCTAACTAACTTACCAAAAAAATGAGATTTATGTATGCAACAGTCTAGGTGTTTAAAAAAACCAATAGAAACCTAATCGAAGCAGTTGTAGACGAAGAATTAACATTGGTTTGCGTGGCAGCAAATCCGAACATTTCAAGTTGAAAAATACCAGCTCAAGTTAATGTACCTAAGTCTAAAGCACGAAGAATTTTCAAAAAACACAAATTTCGTCACTATAAGTTACACATTGCCAACTTTACGACCAAACGATAATATCCGTAGATCAGCATTTTAAGGATGGTTTATAAACAAATTTACCAAAAATGATGATTTTATCAATGGTGTTTTATGGACTGACTAAACCCACTTTTCTAACTGTAGGTTATAATCGGCATAACGAAAACATGATTGGGCACAGGAAAATACACAAATGGCACAAGTAATAAAAGATGGTACCAGCAGTATGGCGTTTTTGTGTACACTTATAGAAATATTATTATTTATGTAAATAAGCGTTTTAATAATAAAGTAATAGCGACAAATACTCCAGTTCAGTGGCTAGCCAGATTAACAGATTTAACGACTCTTAATTTTTATTTTTGGGGATCTTTAAAAGATGAAAGTCATTTTAATTATAATAATGTTGAAGAACTACGTGAAGCTGTTACGGATGCATTTAACAACATTAATCGCTATACATTGAGACAAGAAACTCGCAGTGTAGCAAAACCCTGTCGATTGTGTTTAGCTAATAGCGGCCAGAATTTTTAGCATTTATAATAATTTATAATTATTTTACTATTCAGCGACATAAAGTTTTTTCATTTTGTTTTATAAATAATTTAGACCTGCATTTGTTTTCATGCCCACTTGATTTGAAATTAAAACAAGTAATAATCAAATATGGCGTCCATTTAAAATAAGAAAGTTGCTATTAATATCTTGGAAACCGCCATTTTGAATTTTATTTTGACAGCAGTTTTAAGTTTCCTTCATTGAATCAAATAAATTTTACACACATTTTATATCTTTTATAGTTACGGTTCTTTTTTATAATTTCCAAACTGTTTGTAATTTTGAAAATTTTTCAGCAAATTCTAAGTCAGCAAAGACTTCCACATGTCATATAACCAAGTCTTTATTTTTAATAATAAAAAAGATACCAAAGGTAGGTAGACTACTCAATTTGGACCACATTGTATAGCCAAAATAACGATTAAAATTTACAATTAACCCTTCAATGAACTAGATAAATACTCATTAATATAAATTTAGATAATATTTTAACGCTTTATTTGCATTAATTGATATGGTCTTAGCAAGGTTATTAAAACATATGTAGACTGTGCATTAATTTGTAATATATGTATTGTTGAACGAGATGAGTAATATGGCTAATATGTTAATGTACATCATGCATAACTGTTTATTATTGAAGTAATAGCGAGTAAAAGCTAGTAGAGATACGTCATTAAAATTATATTTGTTAAATATTTAAAGCTTAATACAGCTATTAATCATATTATGTTTTTTTTTTTATTTTATTAAAAATAATTTAAATATTTTTTAAAAAGTTTTATAAAAATTTTAGGAATGAATCGTAATAATTTAAATAAAGGGTGAGAGTAAAATTAAGAAAGTAAAAGTAAAAAATAAAATTTTAATTCTCGATTAAATAAAAATTATAATGCGTAAGCTTTCATTTAAAGCATTGTTTTATGTAAATACCTTTTAAATGTAAATTTTCAGCTTTTCCACATAAAATATTCCACCTAATTACATATTTTGTTTTAATTTTCATTTTACTGCGTAAAGAATTTAAAACTACCTAAAAACGTTTTATATTTTAAAGCAAAATTCTTTTATCAGAAAAAATGCTGTTAAAAAGATTGTAACATATTTCCATCCTTAATTAGGTTTAAGTTGCCTACTTGAAAGAGTGTTTAATAGCATCAATTTTATAGCAGACGAAATAAGGATTGCAGAAAAAAGAAAACATGTGAAAAGAGGGAATTAACCGGCGCATTATTAAAAGAAGAAAATTAACGAAAAACTACGATCGCGGTAAGAAAATGAAGTGAAATGGACCAAAAAATTAGTTTTGGAGGTGTCAATAATTTTTTTTGGGTTGAAAATAAAAGCGTCTCGTGGGTATCATGGCATTTTTCGATAAAATTAGCTCGCGCCCATCAAATTAAGGCATAAAATAGGGGAAAACTCAAAAAGGTAGCGTACAACCCATTTTTCTAGGTTTGCCAAAAATCTAAAAAAAAGTGATAAAATTTAAAAATTCATAGCGAAATTAAAAAAATACACCTTTTTTAGTGTTGTGGACACAATACAGATAACTTCAACTTCGTAGCATGAAAGCGTGTGTGCGTAAACCCAAACACTTTCCGAAAATGGAAATAATTTTTCTCAACCCTTCAATAGTAAAACCAAGAGATGCGATTTATCGTCAAGCTCGATCGAACCCGGTTTTTGTCTTCCGCTAGGTGGCGCCGTTATTGAGATAAAGCGCTAAATTTCGATGTCGTCCCGATGCCTTATCATTCGACGCACGGCGATTTTAATACACCTAGCATATACAACGTTTGTAGGATCATGGAGCAATGTTATCAGAAAAGATTCAACACCACCACCGAAAGATAAGAGGGATACGTTTTGCACCTTGCCTCCAAAATCTAAAGTTTTCTCTCTCTCTCTCCGACGGCGCTACAGCCCAAGTTGAGCCGTAGCCTCTCCAATCTTCGCCTTCCACTCGATACGGTCTTCTGCGGCAGGTCTCCAATTATTTACACGTAGTAGGTCCGTGTAGCAGTGTAGCTCAGCAGTCTATGCATCCGGCTTCTGAGTGCAAGATCGTGGGTTCGCGCCCCAACTCCCCAACCCGCTTTCCCAGCGTGGGGTTTCATGGCTAAAAACCTTCTATGGTCCGGGATTAGATGAGAAATCATGTAACTCCAGTGGTTCGGAATCCACGCTAAACTGTAGGTCTACCTGTAATGTAAGTTGCCAGCATCACAGGCAGAGAAGAGGCTATGCGTCAGTAGTGGCGTCGTAAAAGGCTGACCACGAAAACGACGAGTAGGTTCGTTGCGTCTTTTGTTATATTATCTTTCCAGCGTGTTCTTTGTTTTCCTACGGGTCTTCTACCAACAGGTAGAAGTATTTTGTACGCCATGTTGAGTGATATACCCCGGAAGTTATTGCTTTTATATGAGGCATATTATGCCACTTTGCCATTCTTTAGGGATTTAGTGAGGCTTTTGGAATTCCATATTTGTACAGTTCGGCTAGTGTGTTGTCCCCTTCGAGTGCCTTATTTTTAAGGAGGTTATTACTTTTCTAATCTCATTTATGGTCGATGAGTTGTTCTTCGTCTGGTTGCGTTTGTATGCGGTGGTTTGCATGCGATGTCTCATCATGTGGGCCTTTCCAGAAGAACTCTTTCCACCAGTGTTTTTTTTTCATAACCGCTATTATGTTTCCGGATTTATCTTTAGAAATCTCTACCCATCAAATTTTTGTTCGAGACCCTTCAGAGTTGAAAATACAAACAACGATATCTCGAAAACTATAAGATTTAACAAAAAAAATCAAAAATTGTAGATCCTTTAATAATCTATAAAAATTCCAATACCTCGAGACGATTCGTGAAATTCAGTTTTTTTGTTTGTTTCAAAAGTGAAAAACCTTTTGAAACGAACTTTTTGACCGCCACAGAAACATATTTTAAAAAATTCCCTTTGGTGCATAGAAATATCCGACAAGTACTATCCAACGTTTCTTCAGCGTCGGAAAGTCGTTAGAGTTGAAAAAACAAACGGCGATATATCCGAAACACTGGCCGCAAAAATTTATAGTATTTTGATTTGTTTATGTTTAAATTTACTCTATGATTTTTATTTTAATACTTTAACATAAATTCTCTCTCTTTCTCTCACACACAAACAAACGTTTTTAAATTTTGGTTAATTCTTGCTAAGCTGACACTAAATGGTGTATTTCCACTAAAACTTCATTTTTTATGTTTACAAAATTTTTCACTTCATTGTATGATTAAATAGGAACTAAAGTTATAATTTTTAATTGAAATTGTTAATTTCGGCAGAAGCGAATTGCATTTTGAATATAATAGAATGAACTTGGAAAAATGCAATTCGCTTCTGCCGGGATTTAATCACAGTCGTCTGCAGCATAATTGGTAACGCACCGTACTAGATATACGGAGATCTGGGTTCGAATCCCGGCAAGGCGAATTGCATTTTTCCAAAAATACGTTATAATTCTTGTTTGTTATCAAGTTACAGCTGGCACACTGTTGCAAAAGAAGCCTGTCGATCTATCCCGGGGAAGCTATAGAATAGGGAGGACAAAAAATTTTGTAACATCATTTTCCCATATCACAACGAAATTTGTTTCGCATTTCCCCAATTTCTGGCGGGCAAAAAAAAGTGGCCAATTATTTTTTAAATGTTCTTTTTACTCTTTATCTGTAGGAGACACTTTTTGTACCGTTATAAAAAGTTTATGTAAAGGGCTGAAAAATCGCACCCACATTGTACTTTATTTGTAATATTTTAGTATCTATTTTACTATTTATTTATTTTTATTGTCTTAATGAAAATTTAAATTATCGCATCGGCGTCGCGGGCCGCACTTTGGGAATTCCTGCTTTAAGATACAAAACCATTTGGACTTTGCATCTTCAATTTCTACATATACTAAATTTATTTTCTGTATATTTATCTGTCTTGTCTACTCTGTCGTTAAAGTCACCTGCAATATATAAATGTTCCTTTACACTTTCTGCTGTCAAGGTGAGTTCTTTCAGTGCGTAAATTATGTATTGCTGGCTATAGTTTTTAGATTCGGCTCTTGTAAAATTTTTTGTTTGTTGCTATTTCGGTTTCTTGATTTATGCTTAAAATATTGTCAGTGTTTTATCAACTCTGAAACCTAAAAAGAAAGTGATCAACGAAAACAGGGAATACCTTATCGACTTCTATGTAATCTACGAATTGAGAATTATTAACACATTCTTTTTACATAAACAATAACATTAATACACATGGTCAAATACAAAAAGGCAACAATGGACCATAGACCACATTATCTCTAACCGAATACTACATACAAGTAAGATACTGGGCGTGTGAGCACTGACGTCAGAAAATATCGGCTCGAACCATAATATAGTTTTTAGCAAAATACGCATAGAGGTAAAATAGTTCACATAACCACAATACGGTAAAACCAAAAAGTTAAATATAGAATCGAATGGAAGAAAGCACACAATGTCTTTGCCAACAAATGCTTAAAAAAAGACCCTTTCCAACCGGATCACGGAAAAGGACAGCATTGATAACAACTGGAACATAAAAACAAATATAATCCAAGCTGCGAAGGTGGGACATGGATCAATATCCACACAGAAAAGAAACACGAAACCATGTTATACGGAAGACACAAAGAATGTTGCACGGCAAAAAACGCCACGTATACCTAAAATACCGAAGCAACAAAACACCTTAAGAATACCGATTATAACCGAAACAAAATTAATCCGAATACAAGGAACCTAAAATAAAAATATGGGATGGTATTCATTAAATGTATGGAGCACGACTTGTATGGAGCGCAACAGAAAATCTGGGCAATGTAAGAAGGCCGTTAACGAATACATACAGATTGCAAGCATAAATGTGGAACTGTTTAATATGGAAAGTGAAACAGCTTCACCCGTACCCTATATCATGCAACAAGCAAGAGGAAACTGTGAAAAAATACACTTTTCCACTTAACAATTTAAAGAAGCTACGAAACGAAAAAGCGCTCGGTGTTGACAACAAGAATTATTAAAACACGGCGGCCATACTTTATGTGAGAAAATATCTAGCCAATTCCAAAAAATACTAAATAGCGCCTCTATACCAACAGATTGGCGGACAAGTATTTTCAAAGAGGCGAGAAGAACAACCCCGCCAAATACAGAGTAATCATTCACATACATTCACTTATCAAGCTTTTTACAGTCGATTTGGGGCAGAAATTTCAAAAAGGAATAAGCACCTTCAAAGAACAACAGGGATTAATTAGCTGAAAAGTCAATGGGACATTCTAAACTGGCCTACATGGGTTTTATTAATTTATGAAAGGCCGACCGAATTAACCGATGTTCTGAAGATATTAAGTTAAGAAGCAGTTTCTATAAATAGTATACAACTAATAAAAAATATAAATAAAAACAAAAAGACAAAACTAAAGTTAGAAAAGTAGAGGATTCATGCTAAGCACTGGCGAAATCAAAACAGTATGCTTTGCCGCGTCATCGTCCTAATAGCAGAAGATAATAACAAAGAATGTTGCATACCTTTAAAACAACAGCGGAAACATCCAACATGTTCATTTTAAAAAGACCAAATGCATGAAAATTTCAAGAGGAAGCTGGTCAGATGAAAACTGGTAATTGATGATAAGCCTATCGAACAAGTATCAAGGTTCGAATATTTAGGTGCCAAACAATGAAAGCGACAGCAATAGCAGGGTGCCTTAGGATTAATAATAGAGAAAGCACCTGTGAGACCAATAATTAAATGCCATTTAAGCTAGACCCGACAATGCTAACATAAAAATAAGACTGTAAACAGCCGAAATAAAGGTGTTACGATACACCGTTGGAAGGTCGTTGCGCGACCATAGAAGAAGCCAAAAAAATCAGAGAAACGTGCGATGTCGAAGATATTATAAGGGCAAAGGCGAGAAAATTTCACGCAGTTGACTACACGGAAGACCTATAAAAAGGCGAAGGGATAGCTAGCAATCCAAATCCCAGCTGGATACTAAAAACAATGGACCCTTAGGGTAATAAGAATAAGAAAATGAAGAGAAAGAGGTATCATATTTGCAATAAATATAAAGAATCGCCCGTTAGAAAAATAAGAAACCCGGACGACCTATGTAAAATGAAGGTCAAGGGTTGGATACAAGTTGTAAAGGATAGGAAGAGCCGCAAGAGATTGGTTAAGCAGGTGAGGATCGACTAAGGGCTCTAGCGCCACAGAAAGAAGAAGAAGAAGATAACAGTAACGGCACAAACTTTATATTATTATTTTTATCGTATACTTTGCTTGGAAGTGAACAGTCGATTTGTAAAAGTCAGGAAAAATAATTTGAAATTGTTCTATGTATACGAATAGAGCCGTCCTTTTAATTGTAAAGGCACTAGGTCATGGGTATTTAAAAGAATCCCCTTTCTAGAAGAAATTAAGTCAATTTAATAAAATTAAGACTGGGGACGTCTAGGCCATGGCTTCGTTAGCATAGGTGGAAAAAAGCCCTGAATGTAGGTACCAATAACACTATACGCAATAAAATTATATCAAATGAAAGTTTTTTTAATAGGCTATTACATGCTTTTTAAGATTTTAAAATATCTTTGTTAGTTCTTTACCAGTTCTTTGTTTTTTGTTTTGCAAAATTGTGTATGAAAATCATTCAAATAATTTTTTAAACTTTGTTGTCGCCTAACTTAGGTAGCAGTAATGCTATAAACAATAAAATTTTATCAAATAAAAGCTCTTTTAATAGGCTACGACATAATTTTACAGTTTATGCAAAATCTTTATTAGTACCTTACTAGTTCTTTGTGTTATTTTACAAAATTGTGCGAAAAAATTTTGTGAAAATCATTCAAATGATTTTTTGAACTTTGTTATTTCGTAACTAAGGTACCAGAAACGCTGTAGAAAATTATATCAAATTAAAGGTATTTAATTAGACCATCATATGCTTCCTAAAATTTTGCAATATCTTTGCCATTTCTGTACTACTTCTTTGCCTTTTTTGCAACATTGTGTGAAAATCATTCAACTGATTTTTGTTGTCACGTAACATAGGTAACAGTAACGCTGAAGGCAATAAATTATATCAACTGAAAGCTACTTTAATAGGTTATTACATAATTTTTAAGCCTTTTTACTATCTTTGTCAGATCTTTTCCACTTCTTTGTTTTTTTGCAGAATTGTGTGAAAATCATTCTAATGATTTTTTAATCTTTGTTGTTACGTAAGTTAGTTATCAGAAACGCTATAGAAAATAAAATTATATCAAATGAAAACTCTTTTAATAGGCTATTACATGCTTTTTAGGCTTTGCAATATCTCTGTCAGTTCTTTACAAATCATTCAAATGATTTTTTGAATTTTGTTTTTGCTTAACTTAGTAATGCTATAAACAATAAAATCATATTAAATAAAAGCTTTTTTAATAGGCTATGACATGCTTTCTAAGCTTTTCTAATATATTTGTTAGTTCATTGTTTTTTTTGCAAAAATTTGTAAAAATCATTCAAATGATTTTTTGAACTTTGCTGTTACATAATTTTGTACCAGGAACGCCATGGGCAATAAAATTATATTCAAAATAAGCACCTTAAATAGACTATTACATGCTTTTTAAGCTTTTGCAATATCTTTATCAGTTCTTTTTTTTTCAAAATTGTGTGTGAAAATTTAAATGATTTTTTGAACTCTCTTGTCGTGTAACTTAGGTACCAGTAATGCCATAAACAATAAATTTATATCAAATAAAAGCTCTTTTTATAGGTTATAAAATGCTCTCTAAGGTTTTACAATATCTTTGTCAGTTCATTGTTTTTTTTTGCAAAATTTTGTAAAAATCATTCAAGATTTTTTGAATTTTAATGTTACGTAACTTAGGTACCATAAATGCTATGGACAATAAAATTAAATCAAAGAAAAGCTTTTTTCATAGACTATCACACGCCTTCTAAGCTTTTTTTTTGCAAAATTGTATGTGAAAATTTAAATGATTTTTAGAATTTTGTTGTCGCGTAACTTAGGTACCAGTAATGCTATAAATAATAAAATATCCTTAGCAGTTATTTACTAGAAATCATTATTTAAACTTAAAAATATTAAGCCCAACGTTTAAGCGGGCCCTAGGCCATGGCCTCGTTGGCCAACGTAAAAAACGGCCCTGTGTACGAATTAAAATATGATTTGGACATAACTTTAATTCATAATACATTGCCGATTTTTACATATGTTTTGTTTTGTTACAATAAACCGTGCTAAAGTTTTTTAAATACGTTTATTGTAATAATATTTAGTTTTTAATCTTAAGCTTTATTTTTATTTTCTTATTTTGTGAACATTATGCAGATTTTAAATTACGTAATGTCTTTAACAAATTATATAAAGCAGAAAGTTCGTACTTCGATCCTCTTTAATTTTGGAAAAATTTACACTCCTACTTTAGCTACGATTACGACTCAAATTAAGACTTCAACTGTATGCATTGTAAATTTTGCTAAAGTGTCCGAGTTGCAATGGGAGTCCGTCTACATCCAAAACTAAACAACTCCGTAACTCCGACTTTACATCACTGTTAAAAAGTTTAAATAAAAAGGAAACTAAACAATTGTACGTAACTTTTAGGCGTTAAATATATTCAAATAAAAAACATAATTTAATGATATATTTTTTACTTCAAGTAAATTTACTTAAAGACGTGAAAGTTTACATGTTAAAGCATTATTTAATATTTAAAACAAAATTAAAAATACGTATTGACTTGGTAAATGAAGGCTACTATAATATTCTAAAAACGTTTTTAAAGCGTCACACCAATATCCACTTTTATATAAATGATATAAAGTGCATACCATTTTTCAATCAAAGCTGTTATCTATGACGCTTTGATAACAGTTTTAAAATGAATTGAGTGAAAACTGAAAAATAATTAATGTACTCGCGCAAGAAGCATTTCACATTAGTTTTTAAAAAAAATGTAAACAGCTTTACATAAATTATATTTACCTTTTAAATTGTGCCTTTTATAACTTTTTTAATAATATTCCGAAATGTTTGTTTATAAAAAATTATTAGTTAAGGAAAAATATTTTAAGATTATTTTAAGAATTTTTGCATTCGTCATATAAAATAAATTTAGTTTAAATATTCTCTAAGTTCAGTCGTGATTTGGGGTATTTTAAAATTGATTTTAAATCAAATGATTAAAAATTAAATTGCATATTGGAACGCTAGAACTTTAAAAAACTGTATAGTAGAATATCAATAATCCGACCTAAACGCGAGGAATGGTCGAACTTCCTAGTCCAGGGGTGTTAAATTCAAATCTGTATCCGGGCCAAATTTTTGTTTCAATACTTTTCTCCATTTTTGTCACATATTAATTGCCTTTTTTCTGCAATTCGTCATCAGATGTAAAAAAGTTCAAGGTAAAGTTCTTTGTAATTCCACGCAAACTTTTTTTTGCAGTTTTTTTTACATATTATAATGCATAGAATTTGTTTAAATGCTTTCTGAAATTACATTTTTAATTTATACTTATTAATAATATTTTAATCATGCAAAAATTGAGATACCCGTTGTTTCTTTTATTACCAGTGTGCAGTTTTTGATTTTGTTTAAATTTTTATAGATTGTAAAACATTTATTAAATTTTAAAACACCAAAAGCTTTAAGTAAAAATTTATTAAGATATGTCGTGGAGTTTTTATTGTCTCAAAATGTGGTCAGTTTTATTCAAAAGTGTAAAATTACTTTTAATGGAAACTTGAGAAAACTTTTCGTATCGATCTCGTTCCGATTTTTAAAGGATGTAGAAATATTATTATATTTTATAAGAGATTTATTTGCGTAACAAAAAATGATATGTTTAAAAATTTGATTATTTAATTAAATTGGAGAACTGTACCGCAATTATACAGTTAAGAGCATGGCAACTATCACTTCAGTATTCAGTATTTATTTCATTAATTTATTTATTTCCAGCCAGTAAGTTTACGTAGTTACATAGTTGCGTGTAGGACTGGTCTTCTTTGCTTGTAATGCTGGCAACTTACATCACAGAAGGACCTACAGTTTAACGTGTATTGTGAACTTCTGGAGTTACATGATTTCTCATACAACTCCTGACCAGAGTACGTTTTAGCCATGAAACCCAATGCTGGCAAGGCGTGTTGGGGAGTTGTGGCATAGTTGGATATTTAAATATTTAAATAAATATTTTTTATGCTGTGAGGCGCGAACCCACCAACTTGCACCCAGCAATCTGATGCCTTGATCGCTGAGCTACACTGCCACATAGTATTTAAATATAAATTTTCTACATATTGGTGGAAGTGTGGTATATAACATATGAGTGGTTGGAGCCAAGTACTTTTTTTATTTAAAATCTTACATTAATTACAATCTATCCAGTGATATTGAGAAATTTTACAGTTAAATCTCATGCACAGATCGAGCGGATTTTGTCCTTTCAGACGATTTGGCCCCTGTTGGTTATTAAGTGGTTCGGAGACTATTTTATTTTGGGTGAATCTTCTAGCAAGGAGCGAAGGACTTTGGCTTGGAACTTCTCGAATATATTTAAATTGGAGTTTGATGCTGTTCCCCATATTTTGGATCTATAAACCCATGTCGGTTTTACAATGGTATTGTTTAAAATTTGTCTTAGCTTGAAGCCTATTTGTTTCCATTTTGTCCAGGTGTGATGTTGCCAGATTAGTTTTCTGTCTAGGTGGATTTCTAGATATTTTATTGATTCAATTCGTGGAAGCTGTTAATCATTTAGCAAGAGGTAGCAGGGTAAATCTGATGTAAGTTGACTTATTTTCGTTGATTTTGATCCTCCAGGTTTTTAACCATTTTTATTTTAGATCTAAGTTTTGTTGCAGTTATTTGCTGTCAATTTTCAAGTCAGGGTGGAAGGCTAGTGTGGCGGCGTCCTTCGCGAAGATGAAGGTTGTTGTGGCCTTAGGAGTTGGTAAGTCAGCAGTGTATAACTTTGGCCCAAAGATAAGTTACGTTGAAGTATCGGTTTTTCAAGTATGAGATTAGTACCTGATTTGCCGTGGGAAAAACCTTTTTATTTTGAGTAACAGCCCGGAGTACCAGACTTTGTCTTATGTCTACAAAGGCTAGGCAATTCTGTAGTTGTGTGTTGATGTTGGAAACCGAATTGGTGAGTTGGGATTATGTTGTTTTGTTGGATTAGCGGGTTCACTTTTTGCAGTGGTATTTTTATGAAGATTTTTGACATAACTGGAAAGATGCTGATCGGTCTGTATGAAATTTGCTCTTCCCATTTTTTCTAGGTTTGAGTATAGGGATTATCGAGATTATTTTTCATTGGGCGAAGTACTGCGTGAAAAATAACGATCCTGAGTCTGGTAGCTTTTGGAGGATAAATCCAATTATTTAATCAGGTCATAGGGCCCAATTTGGGCGTAGTCCGTTTATAATATTTGTTATCTCCTGGGCTCTAATGTACTGTCATGCGGAAGGTCCTACTTCGTTTGGTTTGGTTGACTTTTCTTCATGTGTTTAATTTAAAAGTTGGCCATTTGGAATAGTTATTTTTAATTCTTTTCTTTTCGTATTGCTTTAAAATTTTTATATTCTTGTTCGTTAAAACTGCAGTTCCGTCGTTTATCTTCTGTAAGGGTGTTCCACCCAATTATGTTGTGACATAATGTCCTGGGTGTCGTTTTGTGTACGTCCAGTATTCTTTTATTAAAGTAAGCATCTGTTAGCTTATCAAATTTTAGAAAGTCTCTTATTTTGAGAATGCGCGCTATTTACTTTATTGCAAATGTATCGATGGGCTTTTAATTGAATAGTAAGTTGATACTTTCGACTGAAAGTCTGTGGGTTATTTTTAGACCCTTTATAGACCTAACTGCTTGTACCGTCTTGTTTTTATGTGCTCTGTGATCGTCATTGTTGTCTGCAGTTTTACTTTCATATATGAGTATCTATTTGTTATATTTATCGTTTTCTTCTGATATTTAAACAGATCTGTACTGGTTAGTCAACCACATTTTCTAATATTTTAGTTTTTTTTTAGAATTACTTTTAGCTCGTTTAATTAATAATAGTTTGATAGATCTTCAAAGCTGTGTCTATCTCTGCCGAAGAGTAGTAACTAGGTTGTCACCTAGTTTATTTTTTCTGGTATATAGTAAGAAGCTGTAGCCATGCGTTACTTCCTTTGTTTGCCTTATCTGCTTTGATACGTGAGTTTTATTTGTTATGTGTATATTATTATGAATTAGAATACTGAGAGAATACTTCCTCCTATATTAAAATCAAAATTATCTTTAGTTTTAGTAGCTTTCTGTCATCGTTGTCAAACCTCTTTGGAAATTCCACAAAATATGCGTAAATTTCTTCTTCTTTTTTTGTTAAGTTCTGTGCTTAAAACTTTAAGATTTTTTCAATTAGAATTGTTGTTGACTTTGTAGGGTCAAAACTATACTGCTCTTTGGGGACTTTGTTTAACAAATTAGGGATTATTCATTTGATTATAAGTATTGTTGAACATTATTAAACTGCTTGATGAAGGGCTATGCCCCGGTAGTTATTTGGGTCTACTAAGATACCATCGACTATGTACTCGTCTCGGACAAACACCTCTGCGAAGACGTGTCCGTACTGAACCGCTTCGACACAGGGACTGACCATCGACTCGTAAGAGCCAAAATTCAAATAACAACCCAAATCAAAAGGAAAAAGCTAATTGCGAAAAAGATTCCAGCGTCGTTAAAAGTGCTACAAGACAATGAAAACACCTACAAGACAGAAATAGAAAGAAAACTAGATCCAACAGAACATCCAAACAGTCTATCAATAAACGAATTAGCAGAAAAAATTACCAGCAGCATCAGAGGTGCAGTGAAGAAAGTGCATTTTACAATAAAAGGCCCAAAGAATCACTAACAGTATAAAAACATTATCAAGGAACTACGACAAACGAATGAAGAATCACCAAGATACAAGGAGCTCAGCAAAAAGGCGGCTAGTGCAAGACGAAAAGATTTGCGACAATATAACACCCAAATAATATAGAAAATAATCGAGGACAACATAAACATGAAAGCCCTACGCGCGAAAAAGTCAAGAGGAAAGCTGCTAATCCATAAAATAAAAGACGACCAGGGCAGAATAATAACAGGAAAAGAAGGCATCAAAAACATCATCAGCGAATACTACAGGAAACTCTATAGCCAATCGACACCGATCCCTCATCAAACAGACGCACACGGCCACCAAGACATGCCAAAAATAGATAAAGCGGAACTACAATGAACACTGCGTCAACCAAAAAACCACAAGGCCCCGGGAAAAGACTGCGTAACCAGCGAGATGCTGAAAATGAGTGGAGAAACTGGACAAAGCGCCCTGCTCATCCTCCTGAACAAGTGCCTCGAAGAGGGGAAAATCCCTGACGCCTGGAAAGACGCCGAAGTAATCATGCTATCTAAATAAGGAGACAGTACTCTCATAAACCATATGTACAAAGAGGCTACACTTCACATTAAAATACAAGAAGATATAATAAGCAGTAAAATCCCTATTAAAAGAGGAGTACGATAAGGAGATTCAATATCGCCTAAACTCTTTACATTAACACTAAAAAACGTTTTCAAAAACTTAGAATAGAAGGAGAAAGGTATAAACATCGATAGGATGTTCGCAGGTGATATTGTGTTGATCGGCGAATACGAGGACCAACTTCAACAAATGATCTACGAACTGGAACAAGCATCGGCAAGAATAGGGCTAGAAATGAACATAAACAAAACAAAAATCCTAAGCAACAACAAGAATATCAGCGTGACCCTTAAGGTCATGTAAGAGTACATCTACCTAGGGTATACGATCAAGCTGGGAGCAGAAAACCAGACAGCCGAGGGCTCAAGAAGGATAAGCGTAACGTGGGTGGCCTTCGGAAAACTAAAACATATCCTAAAAAACCCAAAATCCCGATAAATCTCAAACTCAAGGTATACAATGCATGCGTCCTGCCAGTTACTACGTATGGCTTCGAAACAAAGACACACACAAAAGGCAACACGAACCGCCTACGAGTTAGCCAAAGAGCAATAGAAAGACAGATGCTAGGCATAAGCATTAGAGACAAAATCAGAAACCAAGAGATAAGGAAAAAAACAAAAATAACCGACGTAATGCAGGTAATCGCGACAAAATAATGACAATGGGCGGGTTATGTCGCCAGAGACGACACCAAATGGACAAAGGTAATCATGCAATAGAGGCCCCGACAAACAAAACGCAACCCGGGAAGACCAAAAACTAGATGGAAAGACGACATCCAAGCACATATAGGAAAGAACTGGATACAGAAAGCACGAAACCGAGAAAAGTGAAAAGAAAATAAAGAGGCCTTCGTTCAGGAGTAGACGAAGAATGGCTGATGATGACGATGATGAAGGTACCATTGACATTATAAAGTAGATGTATGTTAATATTTTTTTATGTTAATGGTGTTTGACCTTCTAGTAGACATCTGTTGAAGAGTAGCTTCCATTCTATCTGTAGTATGTTACTAGTTTGTTTAATTTGCTTATATAAAATTTGACCTGGTTATTCGACATTATCTGATTTGTCAGATAGTATTCCAGTCTACTCTGTTTTTCCAATCCTTATTAGCTAGATTTCTCGTAATTATGGATGTTCTAACATTTTTCCGCCCAGTTTCTTTGTGGTTTGCCCCTTTATGTATCACTCAAATTATAGCTACCAAACAAAGTGCTAGATTGTAAAATGTTATATATGGTCTATTATTTTTTTTGGCTACGAACCTTGGACACCTAACACAGATATGATAAATTTACAAATAGGGACGTTTTAAATTTGAACATACCGAAGAACGTTCAAAATATCTTGGACCACCAAAGTCTGAAATAATGAAGTTCTTCGTAGAATGGATTACGATGGTCTACTGCTAAACATAATCAAACGAATAAAGCTAGAAGCCTCGGCCACATAATTAAAGCACCCAGTTATGGGTAAAATGGTAAAATTGAGAAAAAGATGTCTCGAAAAAAGTCATGGATAAAAAATATGCAGCAAATGACAGGCTTAAACGCGAACCAACTAACACAGAAAGTATCTAATAGAGTTTGATTCAGAGAAATTGTAAACATGGCAGTCGTCAACTTTTTAAGCACAAGTCACTTACTAAAGGTTTGAAAAATGTATATCTGTAAATGTCAAAAGACAACCATATGTGACTTACGCTTGTA
>JARJDX010076672.1:0-10148 GCA_030264735.1 Gymnusa sp. GC000175
GCAAGGAGTATTTTTGTGCGTTTTCACACAAAACAGAAAATATTTAAAATTTAACAATTAAAACACTTATTTGTCATAAGAGTTCTATATGAATACAATAAATGTCAACCGACTAGAGGTAGTTCACGATCTACCGCTAGACGGCGTCCCTTTTAAAGTTAATTCCCAATTCCAACCTAATTGGCTGGAAATTAATAAAATATAGCTATGTTGCTACTAAAAGTAAAGGATATGTTTCAATTACGTAAATGAAAGTCGTGTGGTGACAACACCTCCATTTTTTTAAATTCGGTGGCGCTGTGCTCGCAGTAACAAAAATTACCGAAAGATTTGGAGAAAAAATTTATCGCCATAATTGTTTCTCCTGCGATTACAGCGCCATATACAATGATTACAAAAATGTGTCTGGTAAAATTTATGTAATCATTTCCGGAAATCTGAATCTGTAGTAAAACGTGGAGGTTTCAATTTGTAAAGTCTCCCACAAGGTGTGGCAAGGGCCAACTTTAAATTTTAAAACTAAATCCTCTTCTTTTGTTGTGGTAAAGAGTACAGAAATTTTATAAAAAAAACACTTCTATGTAAACATGTAATCTGACACCGTAATCGCAAAAAAAACTTTCGAAATTTTTGTACACGATTATAGAGCCATCTCCGTTGATTACAATAAAATTTTCAAGTAAAAGTTATGTATTTTTATCTGTCAAATCTGAATTTCAAATAAAATATGTGGTTCCTATTTAAGTTTTTAAAGTAGACCCTACCCTTGCTCCCTGACGGCGAAGGGTGGGAAATTTTTAACAAAATCCTTCATCAAATTCTTAAATCTTTTTTTAAAATATGTTTTCATTCGATGTCTATTTTCCGAGATATTCCTCTCTTAAGATTAAAATACCCGTATAATCGGTTATTTGCACATATATGTCGTAGTCATATCTAATATTTTGGCAGATATAGTTTTCTGGTTACGTTGGTGTTAAAAGTTGGGAGCGGTTTTATTTTTTGGAAATAACTTAAAACATGTATGTGCAAATTACCAATTAGTCGTACATGGTGTATGTACAAATAGCGTCATCAAATTTTAATATTATTTTTATAAATTTTTTGTTTATTTATGAATTAATGTCGTCCAATATTTAAGGATATATTAACCGGTGAAGAAGATATCAATAACTTCCAGTAATACAAAAAACTATTTTAGGTTTTTGCTAAAAAAGGGAAAAGTTAACACACCAAATGAAAGGTCTTTAAATTTTGCTTTGATATCATGCTCAAAATATTCATCAAAACATTAATTAAAAAAATCTTATGTGATGTGAGCATACAATCAGTTTTTAAAACGTAAAATTTTGAAAAAGTGAAAACAATAAAATTTGTTTCAAATTTACTTCAAGATTTGCAAAAAACCGAAAATCCTCAGCAATAAAATTCCACTTTCGGTTGGTAAATTTTAACCAAAAGTAACTGGGCTCTTCCAAATATTGTTAAAAGCTTAAATATGAATTTTTGTGGTGATACCTTTCAATGGTTTTTGAGAAACCTTGCCCACAAAAACGCGCCACATACTGACCGACCCTCACACACACACATCCACACAGATATTTTTAAATTTTGGTCAATATTTGTTTAGCGAACCCTAAAATGTGGATTGCGACTAAAATCTCAACTTTTTTTTGAGGATTACAATACTTTATCTACGATAAAGTAAAAATACTCAAACCGCCGAATACTCATTCCACTTGGATTTTTTTTAAATGTGTTTATCAAAAATTGTTTAAAACTATTTATCTTTGCAGCTATCTATAAACAATAATAGAGCGGAGCCAAATAATGTAAGAAATTTATTTTTAACGGTGCTCCGGTGCTTATTTAAAAAAAATGGTGTGGTTAACATTTTTATTTACGAATTTAAGACATCCGTTACTTTTGACAAAATCACAAGTGTATTTCATTAATTATCATCTAATTAGTTGGCTGTATGTCTCTGCATTTTTATTTTGTTGAATAATTGCGAAAGTGACATCTTTTACTTTATTGTTGATATGCTGATTATAATCACACTTTGTTTGTGAAAGTTGATGGGGCTTAGTAATGAACAAGAATGAATTCTTAAAATGTTAAATATTACAAATTTAATTCTAAATACTTTTGTACTGTTGTATTTTTTTATAATCTTAATAGTTTTTAAAATTTTTATAAAAACTTAACAAATAAACTATCATTTTTGGTTGGTGTATTTCAGCCAAAACTCACTGGGACTGGGACCTTCAAATATTTGTTAAAAGCTTAAATATTAATTAACATATGGATCAGTTAAGCCTTCTGGGCTGTAGAGAGGACACAGGCAGACATACACCACTTCGAGAACACGCATGTTTCCGCAAAAATTTTCATTTAAAAATTTTTGGAATTACGTATTGTTTGGCATAGGCGTCTTAAAGGTTCTTCGCTGATATACGCTGTAGTCCTTCTAACTTTATCGTCATACTCTTTATGTTTTTGGTTTCTAGGTACCTTTATTCGGCTTTGTTCCAAATTTTAAATTTTATAAAAAGTTACCCAATGAAATATTTTTTTCTTATATTATTGAACATCTCTTGCTTGGTTAATATTGACAAAACCTAGTCGATTCTAATATTACCTAGTTAGAGTTCAAAACTAACTTTTTATTTATTTTAACTAAAATGTTAAGGTAGTGTTAACATTAACTAGGTAATATCAACATAACCGTAATTTCGGACATTAGCGATAACAATACACCAAATAAAAGATCTTTATATTTTGCAACAATATCATGCTAAAACTTTATTTAAAACGATAATTAACTAAAACACTTATAAGGCATAAATCATTCAGTCAGTCTAGTCAATTTTTTTATTAATTTTGGCAACTGTCTATAAACAATAACAAGGCCAATTGAGGTAAAAAAAAATTTTGAGGTAAAACAATATTTTTGTTTCTATGCTAATTTATTAAATATAAAATATGAAACATTATAAATTTTTTTGCGAATAAAATTAAAAGTAGTTTACCCACCTTTATCATGCATACAAAAATTATATCCCAGACTTGTAACAACCGCTAAAATAAAATTTTACGCTCACATTGTTAATTATCTATATAAACATTTATTAGTTTGCTATTAGATATGTTTTTGTATAACTTTCCATTATTGTTTTTCTTAATAAAATTTTTATTTAAAAAATGTTTATTTATTAAAAATAAAATAATTCAATATTGCAGATAGATTCATCTTCAAATCAAGTTCTCAAATATGGAGATGTGCTTGATCGGAGCATTAAAATGGCGATTGGTATGAAAAAATTAGGAATTAGTAAACATGATGTTGTTGCCTTTGTTGGAGGGAATAGTATGGAATATTTAATTCCTGTATTGTCGTGCTTCTACATAGGAGCTACTGCAAATCTTCTTAATCCAGATTATTCAATCCGTAACAAAACAAATAAAAGATATTAAATAAAAGTTTTTAATGAAATAATTTTTAGGTGAATTGCAAAATGCATTTGATTTAAGTTACCCCAAAGCTGTATTTGCATCCAAAGAAATATATAAATCGGTCTTCAGCATTAAGCAGCAAGTGGATTACATAAAAACAATTATAATTTTTGATTTCAATTCCGAAGAAAATTTAGACTTTGATTCGCTTCTAAAAATGGGAGATGAAAATGTAGATAATTTTAAACCAGAAATTTTTAATGAAAAAGAACATCCTGCAGTAATTTTATGTTCTTCAGGCACCACAGGACTACCTAAAGGAGTTATCTTAACTCATGCCAATTTGACAAATTCATTTATTAATTTTGGGTAAAACTTTAACGTATTTTTTTCACATACATATATAAATTATTTATTTATTTTAGCGAATCAAAATATATGTGTATGACAGATAAGGATACAATTATTGGCCTTTTACCTTATTACCACGTGTTTGGATTATTATTGGGACTTTGTAATTATTATTTTGGTATGAAAATTATAATGCTTCAAAAATTCAAACCCGATAATTTTTTACAAATTATACAGGATCATAATATTACTAAACTTTTTATCGTACCACCACTTGCCTTATTCTTAGCAAAAAGCCCCTTGGTTAATAAATATGACTTAAGCAGTGTAAATGATATCATTTGCGCCGCTGCGCCTTTGGGATTTGAAGTACAACAAGCATTGGAAGAAAGGTACATTAGTAATAATATTAATTAATAACTTTTGATAATATTGGTCACAAAGCCGATATTCTATGACGTTGAGAAAAAATTTGGAACATCGTCAAGGTGCTCCCAATTACGTAGCCTAGCGTGGGTATCTTTCTATCTAAAATTAGAGAAATAGACAATGTGGTGTAGATTGCTGTTTACTTAATTCAATGAAGGAAACCTAAAACTACTGTCAAAATAAAATTTAAGCTGGTGGTTTCCAAGATATTAATAGTAACCTATTTTAAATAGACACCATATTTGATTTTTATATGAATAAATAACCTTTTTTTTCTTCTTAACGATTTATAAAAATCTATTACCAGAATAAAAAATATGAGATATATAATTGTTTTAATTTTATATCAAGTAGGCATGAAAACAAATGCAGGTCCAAATTATTTATGAAACTAAATAAAATAACTCTACATCACCAAATACTGAAATATCTTTTATAATTACGGAGTAATTTGAGTATTAAACAAAGTCTTTATCCTTAATAATAAGAAATATACCCATGGTAGGCTACTCAATTTGAAACACCCTGTATATATTGACTAAAATTATATTAGAATTTTTTAAATTTTTCTTATTATTTATTTTTAGATTAAAAGTTTCGGTAAGACAAGCTTATGGTATGACCGAGATTAGCGGATGTATCACGTTAACCCCTTTTGGCCAAAAAAGTAAAAATGGAAGTGCTGGAAAACTAGTTTTCAATATGTTGGGAAAAGTAACAGATGTGGAAACAAATAAAACTCTTGGTCCAAATCAAATAGGAGAAATTTGTTGCAAGTCCCAAATGATTATGAAAGGTTATATTGGAAACGATAAAGCAACCAAAGAAATGTTAGATGATGATGGTTTTCTTCATACTGGAGATATTGGCTATTACGATGAAGAAGAATATTTTTATATAGTTGATAGATTAAAGGAATTAATTAAATACAAAGGTTTCCAAGTATGTGACACCAAAAATATAATTATATTTTTTATTTAAAAACTTCATTACATCTAAAGGTCCCTCCTGCAGAATTGGAAGATATTTTAAAATCACATAAAGAAATTAATGATGCAGCCGTGATTGGAATAAAAGATGAAAAATGTGGAGAACTTCCATTGGCTTTTGTTGTACTTGAACCTGGATCATCGTTAACTGAACAAGATATTGTAGATTTTGTAGCAGGTTGGTCTTATGAATTATTTAAAGGGCAAAAAATTAATTAACAAATAATATTTTAAGGTCAAGTTTCAATTCAAAAGCATCTTCATGGTGGAGTAAAATTTATTGATGTCATTCCTAAAACATCAACTGGAAAAATTTTAAAAAAGATATTACGCCAACTTTTAGAATAATTTTAATGTTAATAGCGATTGCTTAAATTTATTAAAAAGTATATTATAACCAAGTTTTTATTTAGGGTTTAACTAGGGTTGATTTATTTTTTGTTTCAAATTTTTCTATTTCCCATCTTTCGTAAAGTTTCCTTTTCCATTCTAAAATATTTATATTCGGTAATAGGTTTTATTGTTAACCTTAAATAACATCGGTTTTACTATACAGAATTTTAAAGAGGCGGTTTTACTTGCTAGGCAATGGTGAGGGTTCAGAAAAGAAATGGGTTGAATAAAATTTATTAAAGAAGTTAGCTTGTTGTTTCACAAATTGCTTTCTACTGACAATACATTATTGGCGATTCAAGCTAAGCGATACACCCTCTAACGGAGAAAAATGTACTTCTCCCGTAGTGCGTACTAATTCATAGGTATTTACATATTTAAACAATTCACCAAGTATAAAAAACACCCAAAAAAAACCCCAGCCACAGAAAAACACAAAAAAAAGTACCAAGTTTCTATTATCTATTATTATAATCTGTCATAATCTTATTTCACCCATTAAGAACAATAAAATATGGCGAGAAAAATTAATTTTAATCGCCTAATAAGGTTTATAAGGTAGTCTATAAAAAAGTCTCCAGGGAATTACAAAAATACCGCTTCTATCTACCGATAGACAAAATAAAGCACAATAAAATAGGGTTCTTTCCGCGATCCTAAAATGCCAAGTACTGATAGAAGCTTATGAACCGTTTTATTATTATTAGCGATAAAGGTTAATTAAAATTAATAATCAACGTTTATAACGCTTTATTTTATTACATGCATTTTGATTTAACTTTACCGACGAATTCGTGTGAAGAACAATCGCCGCATGAACTATGGCAAAATCTAAAACAGGTTGTAACTACAGGTGCATGCGTATAAAGTTACAAAAAAATAGCAGACAATAAAAAACCTTGAATATTAGAATAGACATTGAAACTCTACGTGGAAAGGAGATCCCTAAAAACTAAGGACCTAGACGCTACGCGCTGTTTGGGGCGTTGAATGGAATCATTCAGAGGAACTACAGAAGGGGCAAGGAGTTTTATTACCGGGGCATCAAAGAAACTAAAGCATTAACATTTAAATACCAACCAAACAAAGAATCTATTTCAAAAGATATAATTACTTATACGTCGTTTGAAACCGCAATCATACGTAATAATGGACCGTATCAATAAGTTGAAAATATATCTGAAAAAGACATTGGCGGATGATACCAAAATAAGTTCCCTCAACTGAAAAACATATGATCTAGAGTCGGAAATTCTACCCAGTGAAGTAACCACTGTAATAAACCACCTCGGTAAAAACAAATCTAGTGGTGTAGACAACATTCCAGCAGATCTATAGAAACTTCTAAACGGAGACTATATTTATCTAGGATATACCTGTTATGCTACAAAATATGGAACACCGGTATCTGGCCCACAGATAAAACAGCTTTTGTAGCTATAGGCTCATTGCACTTACTTCACACGCAAGCAAAGTTATGTTGAAAATAATGCGAGCCACACTGTCGCATATAATTGCTTACCCAATTGCACTGGAACAAACTGGGTTTGTAAAGAATAGAGGTACTCGAGAAAAATTTCTGAACGTACGTCTATTCATTGAACAGGCGCGAGAACACTACACACCTGTTTATCTTTGCTTTGTGGACTACGCTGAGGCCTTCAACAACGTGGAATGGACAATGCTGTGAAAAGTATTGCGTGTGCCGGAACACCTAGTCTCTCTTGTACCCAGTTTATATGAAAACAGTAGAGCACAAGTAAAAATGGATAATTGCCGCACGAACAAGTGTAGGATTGGTAAAGGCATGAGACAAGGATGTGCTTTGTCGACGCTTCTTTTCAATCTACTCTCAGAGCACCTCATGCGGATTAGATTAGGAAGGAGGTACAAAGTTAGGAGGCAGAAAGATATCAAATTTACTAGGTCGATGACAGGGCCGTTTTTTCGCCTAGGCCTAGGCCAACGAGGCGGTTACCTAGGGCCCGCTTATACAAGGGGCCCGGTCGCGGGTCTCAATTTTATTTTGTTACTCATTAAAAAAAATTAATAATAAGTTCTACCACTTTGGATAGATTTATTCCGACCTAATCTAAATCGACGGCAGCCTGCGCGCGTTTTAAAAAATTTTACGTGACGATCTGGATAACTGCAGTTCCGAAGTGAAGGCCAACTGTACGTGGATGGGTTTTCCTAAAGGCAACTCATTTAAATTCAGATATAACAAATCTGATGTGACCAACTTATGGCTTTATCATACATTTAAATTAGATTTGCAGCATAATTCCGCAACTTCATTTTGTTGAAATGTGTGTTGGCAATAATCCACTAGTCACTAGAATTACGTTTGACAAATATGTTTTTGCAACTTCATGGAAATAATTTTTTTAAAAACAATTATTTGTTGAACTGATTGTATTGGTAAATACGACCTTTTAAAACTGATAACGGAGGCGAAAATAGAAGGGTTGGCAGAAAAAAAACTCAAAAATTTAAGAGACTGGACAGGATTAGTACCCAATCCATACTTCGCGCAACACAAGAGCGTGGAGAATTTGCAGAGATTATTTCCAACCACCAGTAAATGGAAATAGGTTTTGAAAAAAAAGTAATTATTTCTATATGTATTGTTGTATAAACCACCCCTATCAGTGTGTATTAGTAGTTGTTTTGAAAAAAAGGAATAATTGCTGTATGTACTGTTGTATTAGTTTTTGTGTTGGAAAAAAGAAATAATTGCTATATGTACTGTTTTATAGACCCTCCACTCACCCCTATTAGTGTATATTAGTTTTTGTTTTATGAAAAAGTAATTATTGCTGTATGTATTGTTGTATAGGTAAGAAGATGTTGAACGGGTAAAGAAACGAATAAAAGTGACGGTGCTGCTTAATGTTCAATATGAATACACAATTTTCTTTATGGCTTCTGTTGTCGCCTTGCATAACTTTTCCTCCATTTCCATCTTTCCTCCCATTCCTTTTTCCAGTCCTTTTCACTCATTTTCTTATTTTTTTGGTCGTGGTGTCTATCCGTTCCGGATGACGGCAGAGGTGGCGGTTTTTAGCTGATTTTGTCATATCTAGATGTTGCTTTACAATCTCCTTTTTAGATTCTAGGCGAAACTTTCATCCAACTGGGTTTTGATTGGATCCAATACTAGCACCAGGATATACTTAACGGACCTAAAACTGTTCCCATATCCCTTGTTGACTAAGATACAGTTAATCTAGTTTCGCACGATCTTATCTGTTCTGTGCTTTGAAGATGTCCACATGTAAAATCTTCTAGCGGATCGTTAAAAAAAACGTATTTAGGATGACCAACCACTTATTCTTGCAGAATTCAGACATCCGATCTCCTCAGTCGTTCCATCGTTGTCTTATTATATTTGGCAATAAAATCACCTATAACTACATTAATTTCATTGGATTTAGGACCTTCATAATAAAATTCCTCCACGTTTCCTCAGGTTTATTTTTCAATCTCCCTTCTTGAATATAGGTGTTATATAGACAACCTTCCATTCGTCTGATATGCTTTTTCCATATAGACAAGTAATAATTAAAGATGTCATTGTTTTAAACAATTTGTCGCTTTGTCCACTGTTAGTGTTGTTACGGCTTTTATTACTTCTTGAACTATCACGTTACATGGATCACCACCAACATTGATATTAATATTTAAATTTTGGCAGATTTTACTGCAGCCGAAGAAGGAACTAACACACAATTTTAATTTTTTTAACAAAGAAAGGATGAACGAATGGTGAAGGTGCAATGTGTGGACTAGCAAACAAAGACTATCGTCATTCTGCGAATTTGCGATAACGTCGATTTGGATAATGTAAGAATCCACAGCACTAAGACTCTCCATATCCGTTTTAAAATTCATGTGATATTTATGTTTGTTGATGTGAAAGTAACATTTCAAGACACAATAGTCTTGTAGTAAGGCTCAATGACCAAGATTTTCACACTATTCAAATCAGGCTTGTACAATTTTGAGCTCGTATGTACAGTTAGGGCATACGCTTTTTTATTAACCTTAATATCACTTTTGTGTTGTGCGATTCGTGATTGCAGCCATTGCCCTGTCTGTCCAACATAAACAGGGTTTATGTTATGTCGGACAGATAGGTCAAGAGCTGTTTATTAACAAGATTACAACACAAAAAAAAGTAAAATATAATACAATTTAACATTATAGATATCGCCATTTTCATATTTTAAAAACTTTGGCCTACTTATTTAACATTGTACTTAGCGTGTCATTTCTAAGATATTAATTAATTTGTAAGTGATGTCCGGAATGAATGGTAACTTTGTGTACACCTTTGGTGCTGTAGGTTACGGTGAAAATTCTTTGAAAAACCGTTATTAAGCAGAATATTACACAATTTATCCAATTTTTTCTTCAAAAACCTTTGAACCACAGGTGAGTTTTAGTTTTCCGGTTAGTACAAATAACAGATGATCTAACAATGTCACTAGTGTGGGCTAAGCAAGCCATAAATGTTGGAAGATAAAA
>JARJDX010076687.1:0-30491 GCA_030264735.1 Gymnusa sp. GC000175
ATTTGAATGTTTTTGATTAAAATTTAGATGAATTTGGATAAAATTATGTTAAATTTGGGTAATTGATGTCTGAGAAAATTTAGTCAAAAACACCAAAAAAATTAGGATGCAATTTGCTTGAATTTGACGTGATTTTAACTAAAATAATCAAAATATTCACAAAAATCATTCAAATTTGACCAAAATCATTAAATTTAAATAAAAATTGTTCAAATTAAAACTAAAATTATCTCTATTTAACCAAAATTAACAAAGTCATAATTTAAAGCAAAATCATAATTTTATTTCAATTGCTCAGTTGTACATCATTTTACCCAAAATCAACTATATTTTAATGAAAAACGTTTAAACGTTTAAATTTGACGAAAATCATCTCAGTGTAGATGAAAATAGCATAAATTTGACGTGATTTTAACCAAAATTATCAAAAAGTTGATAAAAATCGTTTAAATTTGATCAAAGTCTGTAAAATTTAAAAAAAAACGTTCAAGTTAAGACTAAAATCATACTTTTGTACCCAAAATCAACAAATTTTTGACAAAATTATCATAATTTTGAGCAAAAACAACAAAATTTGATATCAATTGCACAAATTTTACCCAAAATTTTAATGAAAAACGTTCAAATTTTACTAAAATTATTGTAATTTTAACAAAAATCATCTACCTTTTGAGAAAATAGTGTCGTGATTTTAACTAAAATGTTAAAATTTGATCAAAAACGTCAAAATTGAATATAAATTCCTCAAACATAATTAATCAGTAGCTTTGATCACTTTTTTTATTATACTGACCAAAATTTAGATATAAATCTGTCAACATTGATTTTCTTCTTGATTTTAATGGGCTTTGTAAGGTTTGTAAAGTAAGGTAGTTGCACTCCTAAAAAAATATGCGTACCAAATTTATTTATATGCATTACAAAAATCGTTTATAAAATTTAAAAATATATCATAATAAAGTAATTTTAAGTGATGGCAATAAAAATGTTTTGGTAAATTTAGTGTGAGATTGTGGTGTTAGTTAAGGTGTAATGTGTAGTAATAAATATTGTTTGGAGTGTGTGTAGAAAATGTAATGAGATGTAGGTATGTGAGAATGAAAGGGTTAATTAAGGTGCGTTTTTAATCGTTCGAATTTGAAGTAGAGACAAAGCGCCATAAAATATATAATGGTGTATAAAGGTGGTGGCAGCGAGGAGGATAAAGAAGGTACAAACGGTTGCGACAACTAACAAGCGAGTAATATTTGGAATTTCGCGCAATTTTTAACGCGGCACTTCAAAGGGTTCGCGACAATGTAAAAAAACCGCTCTAGTTACATATCGATCTCAACTCGGGGACAAAAAACGGCAGCGGCAAATACCAGAAGTGCATGCGTACATGTGCAAGTGAGTTTTTGCGAAAAGGAATGAGGTATGTAGAATTGTGTATGTGTGTGTCTTTCTTCTGTTTGTGTTGTGTGCTGGCTGCACTTCCCACAATGCCATTTTTATGCGACTACCGAATATATCTATACGTGCCTTTTCTTCTCCCTTGCATTTTTCGGACACTTTCGTACCAACTTCTTCCGAGTAAAAATTACTTTCAACTATCAACACACTTTCTACAAAAAAATTATACAAAACACTTCACAATACCGCTACAACAACCTAAATAACTAAATGTACCTTCTTTCAATAAATAACAATACCCATCATCTATAATCAAACTATAGAAACGCATTTACAATAGTTCTAAAATCATTTTTATTCCAATAAAAACTGGTACAAATTTTATTGCAAAAGAAACAAAATCCATACATTCTTATAAAAAAGCACAAATTTAAAATTTTTTTAAATGAAATTTGTTGCACCATTAAAGAGAAATTTTTCTGTTTAATAGCGTAGGAAAATGCCTTTATGTGAAGCACTTAGTTAAAAAAAGTTAAATATTTTTGTAATAAGCAAAAGCCTTTTTGAGATAAAATTTTAATTCAATAAATAAATAAAAATCTTCGATTGTACGAAAAAATTTTACTCTCGCAAATGCCTGGAGCATTGTTAATGCTCACTGTAATGGCAAGTAAAACTATCAATAAATCCATGTGACTTAAAGTTTAAGACAAAATATGTTTTCTTATCAAAATTTTACCAACAAAAAAAAAGAAAAAGAAATAATCAATTTAATTCAATTTTTGTTTTAAAAATCTTATTAGATATATAGGGTGTTTCAAGAACTGATAAGACAATTCGCCTGCAACGATTAATAGATGGCGCTCATTTAAAATATATTAGAGATGAAACAGTGACAACTAGCGTTATTAAAATATTTATATTTATATTTTAATAACAATGGCAATTTTTTTAAATAACTTGTCACGAAGAGTTACTTTTGATACTGGATTTTTAGTAAACCTAAATAACACTCAAAACCTTTTACTTGGACAGAATCCGGTGATCTTAAACTAAAATATAAAATAATCAATTCAAAGTGCGTTGATCATGTATTGATAACCTATTTATCTAACATTTATATTATATCAACTTATAGAAAAAAAAATCGAGAAATATACGCGAAGAAGAAGACGTACGCTAAACAGGGGTCCAATTTATCAAAACGATTTCACCTATTAAAATATTAGGACAAGGATGTAGCTTTTCATTTAATTCTTTTAAAATTTACCTGGAGGCAGCTCTAAAAGAGTAAAGTTGAAGTTGCAAGGAAATAGACATTCTCATATCTATATTACACTCTTCACGTAAAATTTTGTTGATGATCAGACTATTTTCTCACAAGACATTTACGATATGTAGTTTATGCTTCAGAAAGTACGGGCAATAATTTAAATAAAATAAAAAAAAATCTACCCAAGTTGAGAAAGACCAGCCACGTTTATATGCAAAACTATGCGTTAAAAGAACATCAGCGCTTAACATGGCGAAACAAAATATCTTTAGACGGTGCGGACGCGATTTTATGTACACGTACTTCATACGTAAAAAATATTATTAGAAATCATACCAAAATTCTTTGGAAAGAGTAAAAGAAAGAGAGCAAAAACGTGGTTTGAAGTACAATGCCGAGAGCATCTAGAAGAAAGGCAAACAGCGAGAAAGAGAATGATACAATTACAAACAATGGAAATCAAAGAAAAATACACAAACTGCCAAAAAGAAGCAAGAAAATTATTAGCAAAGAAAGTACGAACAACAAAAGTACGAAGAAATGGAAAGGGAGGGCCCCAAAACGGGCTCCAAAGAGTTTTACAGAGCAATACCCTTCGAAAATAGGGGCTTTAAACCCAGATTCATCCTAATACTGCCGAATAACCAAGGCCGCATATTATTAAGCGGTGAAAAAATAACTGAAAAATGGAAAGGATATTTTGAAGATCTACCAAAAATAACACCAGACGAACCGCACAAAAAAGAAACTTACACTACAGTGGACCTATTAGTCGAAGAACCCTTCTTTGCGGAAACCCAAAAGGTAATAGCTAAATTTAGGAACTCCAAGACACCGGGCTCGGACGAGATACTTGGAGAATTCCTCTAAAGTATGGGGAGAGGCGCTCCATCACCAAATTCATCGACAAATAACTCTTATATGACGCGAGGAACGCCAACAAGATGGAAGGAAAGCACCATAGTACCCATCCACAAAAAAGAAGGCAAATCAAAATGCTCTAACTACAGAGGAATCTCACTACTAAACACTGCGTAAAACCTACTGGGAGGATACCAAGCCGGATTTAGGACAAAAAGATCAACAATAGATCAACTATTTACACTAAGACAGCTCCAAGAAAAAGGATGGGAATACAATAGAACAAAACATAACCTCTTCATAGACCTCCGGCAGGCGTATGACAGAGTAGAGAGAAGCAAAGTCTGGAATGCGATGGTGGAGCTCTCAATAACAAAAAAAAACTCATCCAGATGACTAAAGTTTGTATGGAAGTACTTTGTATCCAATGTACGGGTAAATAACAACCTATCCAGTAGTTTCGACGTACAAAATGGACTTAAACAAGGCGACGCCCTATCACCTCCACTTTTTAACCTCGTCTTACAGAGAAAACCGTGAGAAAGAGTCGAAAAGATAGAATAGGGCAACATGTCACAGTCAACACTTTAAATTTTGAAAGAGTAGAGCGTTTCAGATACGTTGGAGCTAAAATCACTGCCGATAACGATGTTACCGAAGAATCCAAGGTATAATACAATCCGCAAACCGCTGCCAATACGCACTTAACAACCTTATAAAATCAAGACACCTAACAAGAACATAAAAAATCAAAATCTTTCAAACCATTATCAGGCCAGTAATGACATAAGGGTGCGAAACGTGGACGATGACCAGAGCTAACAAAGAAAAACGCTCAAAAAAATTTTTGGACCCCACCACGATCCGACCACAAATCGGTATCGCATTAGAACGAATATCGAAATACAAGAGCTCTACAAAGATAACAGTTGTTCAAGAGATCATATCTCAAGGACACGTGCACAGGCCTTATGATCAGAGACTAGTAAGACTGGTGTGGGAGGAAATCCCAATGGGAAAAAAGCCTCTAGGATGCCCCAGAATGCGATGCAGAGATAACATCAAATCAGACCGGCAGACGATGAATATCGCTTTTGACCATAGACTAATGGAAGACCGTGCCATCTGGAAAGAAGTCGTGCAATTAGCCAAGACCCACACAGGGTTGTAGCGCTAAATGATGATGATAATGATGATACCCAAGGCCACCTATTGGGGTTTGGAATAGATAGGAACCAAAGCTGCCTTTTAATTTAGGGACCGACTAAGCCACTAAATAATAGTGTTCTGTTACTAGGTGGATAGATTTCAATATCCGGGAACGACAATTATGAGTAACGAGAGAATTGGGTCATCAAATATAATAAATGGAATAGAAAAAAAGCAACATTTCAACTCCATATGGTGGGACAAGCTACTAAAAAACGTTAGGAAACTTTTGGAAAAATCACTGGTCTATGCCCTACCAGTGCTCTATAGAACGCAGTAGAAATGGATTACCTGTGAGTAATACCAAAATACATATTTAGGCTAAGCCAAAAAACCAGTAAGAAAGTCGAAAGCGGCTGGCAGGCTGAAGAAACAATTCTTGACTAAGAGAAAAACAAGGCTTAAACTGATTTCGTCCTCTTCTGAGAATGTCAGAAGAGAAATTTAAATGGTTTGCTTCAGGTAGAAGGATTAGGCGACTAGGAACAAAAAGACGACCTAAAGCTGTACAAAACAGCAGTTTTCAAAGTTCAAGTAGCCATTTGGATAGCCAATTTTCTTTAGGAGGAGGCAGAGATTTCTTTGTGATTTAAACCATGGGGATGTTTATCCCTTTAGTCGTACGTTTTCTTTGTTAAATTAGGACAAGCATTGATTTTCTAACCATACAGGACTTTTTGGCCTCGCAAGGTCTTTTATCATTTGTCTACTTCGTAGCCTTTACAATACTCCCTACTTGACTAGGGAACACGTTGGCAACGAACTACTAGGGAACACGTTGGCAATAAACAATCAATTTACGTGATTTAGACTAGGGTATAATATCATTTACAATAATGAAACTCCATTTTAGTAGAGTTTTGTGATAACCCTCCTTTAGTTAACAAAAGCAGATGATAAAGTATCTTAACGAAGAACGTAATTTTATTTTTATCTAAAGTTTTTAAAGCTAAGGGTAAAAGCATCGTTTAAAGAATGTATATGTATAGTATATGTAATATATTACACAGTAAATATTATTATTATTATTAAAAATTTAAAAAGTCGATTTAAGACACCAAGTTTTTAAAACCTTGAAATATTTTTTTATAACAATTTGTTATAAATTTTTTTTTTTTTTAAATGGTTTCCTACTAAATATTCCTAACCCAATAATGCTTTATTTCTAACTCTAGTTTTGCTAGTTTTTTACTTTATTTGACTAGTTATTGTACAAATATAGATGAATATTATATGAGTGCCATGCAATCAGATCCAATTGAAAGATTTGATTGTTCGTTGGTAGAAGCAAGCAATTAAAATGAATAAGTGATACCAAAACAAGTATATGCATAATGAAATAACCATTAAATCGCTCAAATTAAATCAGTCCGGTGATAACTTAATTTTCCTCATTGACCCCTTGAACCCGGCATTTAAATGTCATCCTAATATCCCAATTGTCTGACGTTACTGTAAAGTAAACCCGTCCTTGTCTATGACACCCTTAGCACGGGCAAACAGAGATGAGAATGATTTAAAAGCGCGAGTGTTTAATGTAGGAGACGCTTAAGAACCATTTTGGTTTGGAGCGGAGACAATGTAATTGTATTCAATAAAAACGGTGAGTGAAGGTTTTGACTTAGCAGGTCAGTCTAATTGTTGCAGAGGTCATATCATTTATAATGTTTAATCTTTGTTTAAGCGATAACGTTTTGTTGTTGTGTGTTTTGGAAATATACAGCGATCTTAATTACAAGCAGCACTGAAATATTTTACCTCCTCAAGGTGCTTCAAAGCAGCAAAAAACGCCCGGCAAGAGGTTTTACACTTGAAGCATCAAGTTTTGCAAACAAAAAAAAAACTACTCAGCTGTTCATATTTATGTGTGTTTGAAGGGAACGTGAGCGTTGTGTTGGTTTTAACTTTTTTTTGTTCATTGGAGAAATAATTAGAACACAATATCTGCAAATACAATCGCAGAGTTGCTTTGCAATAATTTGAGATCGCAATTTGTTGTACAGCATGTGCATATCTGCATAAAGTTTCCTTGCTAGTTTTTTTGCTATTATACTTGTTTTTTAATGGTAATGTAAACACAAAAAATGTTAAATGTATAAAAAAATTGCAATAACAATGGAAATGGTAGGAACAATAAATACGGTTACACAATGTTTGCAATGCTTACCAACCTGTGTGCACTTTGTATCCTATGATACGCGATTTAAAACATGCGTGAAATATAAAACCGCATTATAATGAAATACCAGGAAAAATGCACGTGGAATAGCATTAAAGCCTGAAACAAACAAAAGGATGATGAATCCATAAATTACTGATGAAACACCTTAGAGTTCTCCACCCTTCGGCTTTTTCTCAAGAATTTTACTCGGAATGTTTAATGAGTTGAGTTTCCTGCGAGGATATTCCGCAGGCGATATTTTTGCGGGGGAAAAACGCTCCTAGAGTGCAAGAGCGAACTGCTATATTTTATATGTTGTGTTCAGCTATAGAGAAAATGTATTGAAAATCCGAAGCTTTTAGAGTCGGGAATTATGAAATTCCAAGATCCGGTATGCAGCTCACAGCGAAGAGTCATTCCACATGAATGGATCCTCGCACTAATTCAAAAATCTACCGGCCTATAATTTGGCGTCGCCCGCGTCGCTCCACCAACTTCGACTTTACACCGCTTCTCCACTTTACCATATCTAAAAGCTCATCCACAACACCGCAATATTACGTTAACAGACTCCATTAGGCGTTTTCAACAGAAATTAATCTTACATTTAATAAATGCAAAATTTATTAAAATTATTTTTTTAATAATTGCTGTTATTTATCTCAGTATAAAAAATTTATGATAGTTTTTACATTTTCAATTTTCATTTTGTTCTTAACAATGTAAATATACAGGATGCCCTCGACTACATCGGTCGTCGAAGTTAAAAATAAAAATTCAAACATGGAATAGTTTTTCCACTTTTTTTGCAGATTCGGATTAAGCGAAAAAAAAAAATACATAATTTTGCAATTTTTGTAATCATCGTAGGTGGCGCTGTAATGGCAGGAAAATATAATCTTGGGATAATTTTTACTTGAGATTACAGCGCCACCTACCAAATGTCGACGTTTTGAGGACCTCTAAACAAGAATCGACCATTTTTTGACATGTTGCAATGATAACCGAAAGTGCAATCGTATCATTTTTAACTTTTTCGCAATTATTTTCTAGAAAATAAATAAAAATAAAAAAACTACTGCTAGTATCAACTTTTATTAAAAAAAAATTATTGGGTAAAAGTTTTGTTCATGCTTATGAGAAAGTCGACTGGAGGAAACTCCATTTTTTTTAAATAAAAAACACAAAAGTCCTTTAGTGTGCTAAAAAAAAATAAATTAATAAAATTAAATTAAAATTTTTGCACGACTCAAAGACTTTCTAAAAGTAAATGTTTTACAGAAGATTTGTGTTATTTAACACTTTTGAGCAAAATTTTATTTCCACCTATCAATTTGTTAACAATTTGTTGCAAATAACCTCATTTCTCATTCAATCCATTCAATTCATTTTATTGTTGGGTAAATTAAATAGTTAACGTTAAAAAAAAAAAAATAAAGTGATCAATAGAATTCCGTTGCTATAAATTCTTACATAAATTGGTAAAATAAATTATACAGTGTGACCTAAAGAATATATTAGTCGTGTTAAAATATATTTGGCTTTAGTAAAAGAATGATTGGGGTTTTGTTAAGTGTAAAATATTTGATGACTCCGTCGTTAGTTATAATTATTATGCAAAGAGGTATTATATTAGGATTTTCTTAAAAAAATTATTAATATTTTCTAAATGTATATTAATTCCTGCACTTTCGTATGTTATTTATAGCAAAAAATGTGGTGTAGTCTCCATACGACATTTATTTACGAATTTGAGACACTTTTGACAGAAGCGTTGCCATATTTTATTATTTATTAAGTAGTTACAATGGCAGTATGTCTCAGCAACTTCATTTTGTTGAAATGTATGTTGATATTTGTCAAATTTTGACAAATACATAACCATATTTCATTAATTATCATCTGATTAGAATGAATTTTATAAATTGGTGGGAATAATGTTGTTTACAAACAACAATGAGTTTAGGAAGTTAAATTAAAAAAAAAAAATTGTTAAACACTTTTGTTTTAATCATAAACCTGATATTTTTTTAATTACAGTCGAACTTCCATAACTCGAACTTCTGTAAGTCAAATTTCTCTATATCTTGATTTTTTGCAAATTTTTGCAATAAAATCGTTCTTTGTAGTTATTTCTGTAATTCGAATTTTCTATATCTCGAATTTTTTTGGTGAACTATGATGATTGGACTTGGGCAAGTTCGACTGTATTTGCAAAAAATCGGACTTCAGCCAAAAAGTCACTGTGACCTCCCAATTTTTGTTAAAAGTTTAAATATAAATGAATAGATCTATCAGTATTCGGTTAAGCCGTCTGGGCTGTAGAAAACACACTGATTTGTTCAGTTAAAAGGATTTATGTACCTAGTAAGTGCCAAGACTGGGTGAAAGAAACCTGGCTGTAAGTTAGATGTCAATAAGATTGAACAGGCCAAACACGATCACTTTTATTTGTAGAAAAAAACTCTTAGAATGAAAAATCATTTAGGAATGAAAAGCAAACGCGAATATTATACTGTACTACGACAATAACGAAATTATTGAAACTAATGAATAGAAACTGCTCAGGTAGCATATGGAAGCTTTACCAAGATGAGAAACAAATTTTTACGATTCCTGAAGAAACAACAGAGAATACAAGCATAAAAATAACTTGACAATCTTCAAAAATTAAAACCTAAATGCTGGTTTAGCTATGTATACGACACCTTTGTGATCTAGCCACTGTGAATCAACTTTAAAGGATTTTTTTTAGGTTATCTTAATAATCATCGTAATAGTAGTTATTTATTATGAAAATCTTGTCATTCTTAGATGTTTTGATTTTGATAAAAAACGCTCCAATGGTAAACTAATTTATAAAGTTTACAGGAGACCCACCCACACTGATGCTTTAGTGGGAACTCACTTCGTCACCCTTTCTAAAAATTATCAAACATAAACTCAATACGGTACGTCTTAATTACCTTAACGCCTCCGCTTTAGCCGAACATTCTTTCAAGACAGGTCACAAAATTCCATAATGTTTGTTCATTAAATTCCCAAAAATAAAAATATTATAAATCCGCATGCACCACGGAAAACTGAGACGAAACAATCACCGATGTCTTTTAGGATGCCCTTCATATTAAATCTGAAAAAGTGCCCAAACATGATATTCTTATCATACTGGAGGATTTCAATGCAAAAATAGGGATCGAAAAGCGCTATATAAATATGACAATGCATACTCTACTTATGACAACCAGTCTAAATGGCCAAAAGCTTTGATACTAAGCAGAAATGCAGAACATGGTCATTAGAAGTACGTACTCCATACGATACGTCTTAATTACCTTAACGCCTCCGCTTTAGCCGAACATTCTTTCAAGACGGGTCACAAAACTGATTTCCATAATGTTTGGTCATTAAATTCCCAAAAATAAAAATATTTTAAATCCGCATGCACTACGAAAAATCTAGACGAGACAATCACCTATGTCTTCTAGGATGCCCTTTATATTGAATGTGAAGAAGTGCCCAAACATGATACTCTTATCATACTGGAGGATTTCAATGCAAAAGTAGGGATCAAAGAGATAGAAATATTACTGGAATGCGTAGTCTGCTTATGACAATCAGTCTAAATTGAAGTCATTAGAAGTAAGTACTTATTGTCCACTTAAAAGAATTCACAAAGGGAATCCCAGGAAGCTTTATTGGCAACCAGGTTTATCATGTTCATGTACTAGTGGCGAGTTAATGGGCATAATCCATTATGGTGTTTATCCATTTTTTGTTGGAATAACTGCGAGTCCGATTATTTCCTGGTAGTAGAGTTGGTGATACACAAAATAAGCAACACAAAAAACACGCAGGAGTAAGAGCAAGAAAATAGAAAGAAAGTGGAACTTAGGAACGGGACTAATTTAGATAGATACCTAGTAAGGAACGAGGACATTCGTGAGGCGTGCGATATAACACCGGTAAAGCATTTCATCAGAAAGCGTAGGAAAAAATGGAATAGGCACATCAGCCGACGACCACCGGAAGAGCTGCATAGAGTGGCAAGGGACATGAGACCAAAAAACGGAAGAAGACCACCTAAAAGATGGAAAAAAGCGTAGACGTCAAGCTCCACGAAAGGAAATTGAAGAAACAGGCTGTAAAACCTCCAAAGAAGACATGGTGACCTACTAAGTAATGATAGAAGATAAGAGAAAGTTATAAATGAGCAACAATGTAGAGCAGGAGTGGAAATACATAAAGAGCAGCATACTTAAAGGCCCTAAGGAGTAGTAAGAACAAGACCCAAGTCGGAATGGTTTGATGAAGAATGCAAACAAGTTATAAAATTAAAAGATAAAGCAAGAAATAAGTATTTACAAAAAGATACAAGAAGCAACAAAACAATTTACGGCGAAAATGGCGGGCAAGTTGTGTAGGAGAAAAAAGGAGAGATTATTACAATAATGAGATAAGGCAGAAGTAAAATTTATGTATTTTTTGCTCAAAATTATACCTACAATAGAAAGTGAGGAGAAAATTAGAAATGAAGTTTAACGTTGTCCCTCGCCCCCATCCTAAGGAAGGAAACTCTAAAGTTCAAAACGGAAACCTCTACGTTTAATTGCAGATTCGGATTTTGTAAAAAAAAAACTGTAATTTTACTAAAAACACTTTTTATAATCATTGTAGGTGATGCAATAGCAGGAAAAACAAATCTTGCGATAATTTTTTACTTCAATTACAGCGCCACCCACAATTATTATAAAAAAATATGTTGTGTTTTATTCACAGAATAAAAAAAATGAAGGTTTTATTTAAGATCATAAAGTCTCCCCTTTTTCCCACCCCCTGAGGACTAATGGGGAAAATTTTGATAAAATAAGGTACCCCTTCGAAAAATCAAACTTTAGATTTGATTCTATGCATATTTCTCGACATATTCGTAGCGGTACATTTTATATTTTTCTGAGACACCAGGTATGCTAACGATAAAGAAAAAGGCGGAAGAACGCGGAAGTTGTAATATCGATAATTACAGCTTTGAAGGAGTGACAAAGCGAAAATGGCAAAGAAAAATAAAGCGTAAGATGCTGTTATACAAGAGTTTTATTACGCAGAAAAGACGAAAAGGAAACGTTTCAAAAGAAAAATCCTAAGGCCTCATAAGAGAGCAGAACGGATCATATTTGTATTGTATTCTAAACAAACCCCACCACTAATGGTTACTCAGGAACTCCAATTCCTTTGCGAAATTTAGAATTCTCGAGGGTGGAATGCTCTGTAACATTGAAGGGGGTATGTTATCCCTACCAAATTAAGCCTTCCTTTTGCGTGAACGGATCATATAGAATAAGAATGAATTTTGAAGTAGAAACCTTAATAAACATAGTAAAACATATAAAATCAAAAATAATAAGTGAGCTAGGAACATACACAGGATGGCTAGAAACAGATGCACAAAGAGCATTACACAATGGGATTCAAGATATCCTAGTACAAGAAGGAGATCCTCAAAGGGATACATAGACACCATAGAAGAAGACCTTAAAGAAATGGAAATCAGGAATTGGAGAAAAGTTGCTAAGGATAGCAAGGAACGGTGTAAGATTGCAACGAAAGTCAAAACCCACATGTGTCACAAAGGATATAGCGGCAATTATTGCTTGGAAGTTAATTGGTAAGTTTACTGAAAAATTTAGGAAATAAAAAATAAGATATCGCCCAGTATATTTGACATATAAGCACAATAAATCAATATTTTTTTTACAAAACTTTCAAAAATTTTATTTTTAATTATATTTTTTTGTGCATTTTATATTAATTGTAGGATTGGGAATAAATGAATATTATTTTATTTAAAATAAGTAAAACATTTTTAACCAAGTTAGTAACGTACATATAAAGTAGAATTTTGCATCAGAATGTACGTGGTTTTAGGGATGCCAGGAAAGTTGGCTGCTGCATCGGAGTTACAATGAGAGATAAATGACTAAGTCATCGCTTGCGGTCGCCATGGCGACGCTTACGGTGCTCGAACGGCGCTATTGGCATGACTAGGCGTCGTAAGGCGCCTGCAAAATGGCGCTCGCGAAACCAATCCATACAGAAAAACTAATAGCAATTAGCAACTGCTAACTTCGTAATATTACATCATAAACAAACAGAAATGTAATTACTGCTGCAGAAATTAATTTAAAACCACAGCTTGCGCCGTTCGTTTTTCATCTGCTAGAGTCACAATTATTTCTTACCACTTTTTCAAGTGAATAAGATCTCACTTAATTATTTTAAAAATTTAAATAATTATCCTTACAAAATGAACTCCTCTTCAAAATTTTCACAGTTTTCCCAATTTTTTTTTTATAATTTCCGCGTAATATATAAAATTATAGGCATACCTAACTGGCCATCGAGTGCTAGGTGCTTCTTTCATGTTAATTGTGGTGTTAGAGCTTGTTACTCTAGTCTAGAGTCTAGATTGAGTCGTTCCCGCCTTTCTAGAGTGTCATTAGTTTTTTTTCCCATAACAAATGACAACCTAGTGCCTCATCTATGAACCTGTGAACCAAAACTTTGTGCTCTACCAAAATAAAGAACAAATAAATTAAAAAAATAAGTGATGCGGGATTTTATAATTATTATAAGTATTCTTAAGGAAGAAATTTTGATTTTTTATAAAATAATGTAATAAATGTTTAATTAAACATTATTATATACGCATAAACATATTTGCTCGAAAGCAGCAGTTCTCGACAGGTGGTACACGTATAACCAGTGGTACTTAGATGAAAAATAACTGGTATGTGACTTACAACTTATACCAGGATTTTTTTTGTTTTATTATTTATATATTTATTTTTGGTCTGTCTGTGTGTCTGTCTGTCAGTCCGTCTGTATGTATATCTGTCTGTCCGTTTACTTATTTATTTATTTAATTATTTATTTATTTATTAATATGTTCATTTATTTATTTATTTGTTCCTGTTATTTTTTTATTTTTTACAGATTTTTTAGATTCGCTCTTATATTGAGAAAAATTGTTTTGTATATGGTGGTGCTAGTTATGATATATCAGGAAACATATTTTTCATGGCATATTTAGTTAAATTATTTAATTACTTACTTGGTATTTAGTTTTATACAAAAAAAAACTTTGAATAACTTGAGTCCAAATGTGAGAATTAAAATAAAACCAGGAGTGGTGCTTGTTTTTGCACTGAGGCACCAACACAAAAAAATTAAACAAGTATTTTAATTATTTTTAACGTTGTGAAAAGCTATGTAATTTAAATATTTCCCACAAAAACGCCGTTGCAAAAATATGGCATAAGCAAAAAAAAAATGTAAAGTAAATAATTAAAATGGACTCATGTGGCCGGACAGGTTTATGTTATATGTGTCATATTATTAAAGTGCTCGCAGTGAAGCACTAATTAATTCACCGCAGAGTGACTTGTCTATAAAACAAGATCGCATTAATTAAATAACATTACGTATACAATAAATACACGTTGCAGTCAATTCCAGTAGAGCCTTAACTGACTTCAGTCAATAAAAGTACACCCCGGGATCATCTCAAGAGATTCAACTGAGAGACGTCATGCCATATAATATTCCACACAAGCTGGAAACATTGCATAACTGCCGATGAAGAAAAAAAATCAATCGTAAAAAGAGCAATTACACATCTAACTGTGTGTGAATAAATTCTGCACAATATTGCTCCACTAAAAATTTTTATATTTTATTTCATTTCGTGCATAAGTTATAAATTTGATAGGTGCATAAAATTTTAAAGCATTTAAAAATTTTAAAATGAAATTATTTTCTAGCAATAATAAAATGGAAATGTATAAAGCAATCTTTACATGTACTTAGAAGTGTGGAAGAGGAAGGTACAAAGAAAGATATATGTAGAAAACATTTTAGAAGGGAAATGTGGGAAAGAAGGATAAACAAAAAGTTAACGGAGATATACATCGATGCAAATATGTCTGTCGGTCTGTAATTATGGCACAAAGAAGAGGATAGATTTGGCATATCTCGAGTATCCTACCATTAAAAATGTGTATGAAAAAACAGAAGAGCAAGACCAAGAGTGTGAAGCAGAAAAAAAATACAATGGACTTAATCAACCGCAACTGTTAAGATAAAGAGAAAGACAGAAAAAAATAAAAGGACATAACGTTTTTCATTTTTTCGAAAATATTTTAAAAACGATCGAGTTTATGGAAAAAAAAATGCAGTCGCTACTTTAAAAACCATTTTCCTTAATCTTGCGTTGACTTCTTAAAATAACCCTCACTTGATTCGCGATTAACTTTCTTCTTTTTCCATGGCAAAATTTGATTTGTTTAATACAAAAAAATAACAGTTATAGCGTTAACGGTGTTTTGGTATCCACCTTAGGGTGGATAGAAAAAGAAAAAATGCAGTTAAAAACCATTTTCTTTAATCTTGTTTTGGCTTTTTAAAATTACCTTGATGTGTTTTGCGATTAACTTTCTTCTTTTTCCATGGCAAAATGTGCTTTGTTTAATACTCTACTTAACAATTTACGTTTCTTTAAATGTTATTTTAACTGAAAATTTTGTTATAAAGGTGCTTACTTTTGATACTGTTTTTAATTCAGAATAAAAAGGGCTATCCAAATAAAATTTGAAAAATGGGGGTTGCCATTTAAAATTAAACAATTGACTGTCGCCACGCGAAAATGGTTAATGTTACAAACAATTGCTTGACGTGGAAATGTAGAAGAGTAAGTACCATTTAATGTCAATCTTTGAACTTTGAAATTGGTTAAAAAATAACTGAGTTATGGCGTTGGCCGGGTTTTGGTATCCACCCTGTATATATATTTTTTTAATAAAGTTACGTAAATCAATTTTTATAATTTATGAATAAAATCATGTTTATATTGAATATAAAATTGTATGCTTTGTAAAAAAATACTCATAAATAATAAAGACTGGATAAAAATGTTCCTTGATCGGTTTTTTTCGTACCTTATGTCGATTGAATGGCATAAAAAGCTAAAAGGGTTAAAATAATCGTATTAGAGGGTGAATTTAAATGTTAAAAAGCACGTATTTATTATATTTATAATTTCTATTATACAGAAACCCGCACGTTACAAAAAGACATAAAAAAACTTGTTTATTAAAAAAGTATTACATTTACCCCCTTATTCCCATAAAATACAAAAATTGAAAGCTGTAGACTGTAATATATTTTAATGAAGATGTATTAATATCACAAACAAATTGAAAATTGAAACCTCCATAACTGCAACCCCTATTATTGTACAATTTGATTCCAATTGAAGTAGTTATATAATAAGAGAAAATCATTTAAAATATGGTGAGTTAATGAGCACAAATTGTTAATCAGTTAACTAGAAAAATCCAATAGAGATAGCATCCATTTTATTACGAAACTTTGACAATTTTTTTTTTGAGGAATACAAAATTTAAACGTTATTTGTTGCATTATTAGGATGATTAAGGTAATACGATAGGCCTGCTCCGACGTCCATCATGTCCATAAATATTTTGCATTTTTAGGGAAAAATGAAAAATGTTAGCCGCAGAAATGTATTTCTAAGAGCTGTAAAAGAAATAAGATAAGGAAAAGTATTAGCAGAAGAATAAAAAAAGAAGGAAAGTGTGGTAGGGAAAAAGAGGAAAAGAAAAATAGGGCATAGAAATAGAGGAAAAAGAAATAAAAGAAGAAGAAGGGGTAGAATAGGAGGAAAGAGGAGTAATAGAAGAAAAAGGGTAGAGTAGGATAAAAAGGATGCCAAGAAGGAGAAAAAGAGAAAAAAGAAGGAGAAGAAGTGAAAGTATTCGATTAAGAGAAAGGAAGAACAGGGAAAGGAAGGAGGAGAAGAAAAACAACGAGAAAAAAAAAGAAAAAGCAGAAAAGAAAAGAATGAAAACTTTTAAGCGGGCTTATAATTTTAAAAAACTTGAAGTGTTCTCCATTCGACTTTCCCAAAACTAACAAAAAAACAATAATAAAATGTCTTGAATAAAAGTTGTTACCATTACGATTTTCAGCAACTTTACATTTATAATCTTATATTCTTATATTCTTATAAGATTCTATCAAAAGATCCTAGATATAAGTTTTCTTACTTTCGGGTTTAAGTCGCGTATGTTTATTGGTTGTTTATTGGCAACAACCAATAAACATACGCGACTTAAACCCGAAAGTAAGAAAACTTACATCGACCTCAATCGCGAAAGTCTAAATTCTAAATCCTAGATATAAATTTTTATGTTGTTTGAAATTTTTGTATAGCTTGTAGAGAGGACTAAAGAAAGTGGCTATCCACACATGCACATACACGAACACACTTACACACAGACAGACATCATGATAATTCAGGTTTAGAAGACCTTAAAATGTGGACATCTGATGAAATCTTAATTTTTTTGCACGATTACTACACTTTTTCTTTTCGGGAAAGTAAAAAAATAAAATGAATTGTTTACAATTCACAATGTAAAGAGTAGTGTTAAATTAAATCTATGGTTTCCAATAAATAAAATTTAACGAAAGTATTAATTGCACTGTTAATGAAATTGATCAACAAGCATCGGCTTTTATAAAATTACCGATGTAAAACATTTTAATTTAATTAATTATTGAAATTGAAACGTTCAAAGTTAAATAAACAATAATATTATGATTTATAAAAAGCTAATTTAATTATACAAAGTGGTCAAAAAATTCATCAAATATAAAACTGCCCTAATACATGTGTATTATACTTTGACAACTGCTGCAATAAATATTATTGAGCATACTATTTCGCAAGTACGAACTACGATATAAAATATTATTGTTGGATTTTTTATATTGTTGACTCATACGTCAGAATTTTTTTGATTACGCTATATTGATGACGTGAACCCAAATATCCATTGCTTCATGTTTATGTATGATTACTTATTAAGTTTTTTTTTTAAGTTTTCATTGTTCATATTGTTGGGTTGGTTGGGTTGGTTGACGCCGCTAACTCATACGTCAGAATTCGTTTTGGGTGCGCCTTATTGATGACGTGAACCCAAAGATCCATTACTTCATGTTTATGTATCATTACTTATTAAGTTTTTTTAAGTTTTCATTGTTTATATTGTTGGGTTGGTAGGTTGACGCCGCTGACACATACGTCAGAATTCGTTTTGGGTGCGCCATATTGATGACGTGAACCCAAAGATCTATTGCTTTATGTTTATGTATCATTACTTGGTAAGTTTTTTTTTAATGTGCCCTGTATGACCTTCGTCCTAGACATATATAAATTTCCTTCTAGATCTAGGAAGAGCAATTAAAGAATTTCATTTTTACTATGTGAGTGGGACGTTTTTGTCCCACAAAATTTCTAATAGAACAAATGTTTTTTACATTAATAATTTGTGCAAAAAACAAAAAAAATTTACACAGCTCGTTAATTAGAGTGGGATACATTTGTTCAAATTGCCCTGATGATTTCCAACCTCCGTTAGGAGAAGAAACTAGAAGAAGAAGAAATTTGCACACAAATTCTCTTCTCTAAAATTTTTCGTAATTTTTACGTAAAAAACAGAATAAGTCATGAAATTTATACCTTTACAAAAGAAAAATCACAAATTAACGTTAATTTTTGGAATAAGTTTTTAATTTGAAAAATTAATACTAGTTTTTTTTAGTAAAACCTTTAATAAATTAATTTTTATACTTTGAAAAATTGAGTGATTGAAGTACAGCATTGATGTTGTCAAAATAACATTGGCAATGCAATTCACAGATTTTGCAAGATAAATTGTAAAAGTTTTTGTATTCTTTTAGAAACCACTAGAATACGTTTTCCTTGTAGATTTTCTCATTTCCCGTAAGAATTGTCTCGGCAAGATTGATTTATTTATACATTCCTTGAAAACAGACACGGTTGAGTTGAAGTGCGCTATATTATAATTCTATAGCTGTCATACTTCTATTATTGAGAGACACAAAAGATGGAAAGCTTTTTTCTTCTTCTTTTTCGCACATATTTACATTTAATACTTTATGGAATAAAACGCGTTAGAAATAATTAAAAAAATTAAATTTAATTTAAATTCTGAGTATTAAGTTTATGTTGAAAAGGTCGCGGGTTGGATTCCCGTGCATTGGGTTACGGCTTGTTAATGGATTAAAATTAATGACCTTCGGAGAGCGACTTAATAATAATAATGATAATTTATTTAGCATTTTGCTGGTAGCAATTTCTGTAGTTACACAATTAACACAACAAAAGGATTTAAGCCAGTTAGGGATAAAAATTGTAAGAAACACAATAACCAACTAAAAATTAAAGGATAAAATGTACCGTTGACTGAATAATGTTATGAATGTTATAAACTCATCGATTAAATATTTTGATACAAAAATTTATTCAAACATATAAACCGAAAACCGCATATAATTTCAAGTATTTAATTATCTCTATGTATAATCATGGAGGACAAATGTTCCCAGTTGTTTATTTACACCCTGGACATCACCCCCGACATATTTCACGTAATTTTAGCACCTGTAGTATTTACGTTATGATATAATATATTAGCCACCCCTAGTGGTGTTTGAGTTGGTGCATTCCTGGCATTTGCAACCCCTGTACTACCTCCAGCCATAAAACACATCGGACCTGATGGTCCCTTTCATTTATTATTTACTCCCTCGGTACTCTCAGCGAAATCCCAATCTTTTACGTGACTATACCGGAAACAAGAGAGAATTTTACACGGAAATTTCAAACGCGTTGACAGAGGCTAAATAAATAATAATCTTCTTCAGACTATGTCTATGTTTAAACTTTAATATTTTGTTATAATTTTTAATTTTATTTAATTAATATTAAAGATTTTCGTTTTCGTTAAAAATATTTCACTCTTGTAAAACGCCCCTAGTTCAAAAATACATTAGGGCAGTGGTTTTCAAACTTTTTCTATCAGCGCCCCCTTTCTTTCGTAAAAGGTTGTCGCACCCCCCTCAATCAAGCCTAAGTTCAAAAACCGTAAATAATTTATTTAATAGAATACAAAAATAAGTGCTACAAACAAATATTGTTATTATATAAGGTATTTAATATAACAAATCTTATATATGTTTATGTTGCAATCCCCCCTTGAAATAAGCTCGCGCTCCACAGTTTGAAAACCGCTGCATTAGTGAGTATAATATAAGGTTAAAGATAAAATAATGTCTCAAATGTAATATCATCTGTACTTTTTTATTTTTATTTGTTCAAGAACAGTTTTGCCATGTTAAGGATTTAACGCATGTTAAAAAATTACTAAAAAATGTTTCACTGCACTTATTGGTTGTTGTTAATGTTTCGCTCGCCATTTCAGGTGGCATTATAAATATATTGATTTAGTCCGATGTCTGTATTATTGTCTATGAAGATCATACAGGCTTGCATGTTGAAATTATAAAACAAATTAAAAAACGTAACAAAATAAAGTTTTCAATAAAAATATTTTGTTAAAAAGCTTGTTTTTGTTTAATTTTAAACATAAAAGGACAAATCAATTTTGTAAATCAATGACAATTATTTATAAAACGCATTTAATGTGCTTACTAAAAAACAAATTGAAAACAAAACTATAAAATGTATATTTTTTATAGGAAAATTTTATTTGTGATGTAGTTATTGTTGATTGAGTTTATGTCCAGATTGGAATTTGGTGTATAATGTTTGCTCTCTGTTGAAACAATTTCACTTTACCATATTAAGGATGTTAAGAATTTTATTTGTGTAGCTTTGTTTGAGCTTTCGATCAATAGAGAATGCATAAATAATATGGATTCCGATAAGTATCCCAAAGGGCTAATTTGGGCCCAAATATGTATGTGCTTCGATAAGTTAATGATAATAAATATTTTGAGTATTAAAATTGATTAATTTAACGCTACTTGGTTTGAAACACTGACAATAGAAATTGTTTTAAGTTTAATAAAAATTATGAATGGCTCTGCTTAAGGGATGTTTTTCTAATTTGTGAAATGACGAGGAAGAGGTGAGTTTGTAAAAGAAATTGTTTAAATCACTCAAAACCTACTGAGGAGAAGGAAGTAGAAAATGTTTGAGCAGCTTTTAGATACAGAGGTGGGCAAACTTTGATGTAAGAAGATAGTTTTATTGTCCTCGCCCTATTGAGATCCAATGTTTATGAAATTTATTGGTCGTGAACTACCCACTGCTTCTCTTTATAAGCCTAACTTAACCTAACCGAGATTTTAAAGCCTAAACCTTACGTTTACTGAGTTTACTCTTTGCAGGATAATATTCATTAATATTGCACACAACAAATTTTACCAGTCGATCGCGATCGACTGTTAGCTCAGATCTCTTCAATGGTCATTAAGGCTTTTAAAATTTTTATCAGAATATCTGCTCTACGCGTAACTAGTTCAATAGAAATGTTTCCAAACTACAGAGCTTTGTCTTTCTTCAATTTTCACTTGTAAGTTAAAAATAAATCAAATGAACGAGTCATTTTTACCTTTCGTTGGCTCAACTGTATAAAATTTTAATTTTGTTGATACTATTTACAACCATCTGAAGAAGTAATTTACTTTTATATTTGCACAAAATTGTGGAATTTTTATTCTCCCTCATACTCTTTAAGGAAACTTTATATATATTTTACAATTTAACTTTTTCTTATGGCAACGTTTCTTGGGCTTTTTGCCCTTTTAATAAGAAAACTTTAATTGAATTAGATATAAAATTATAGAACTTTTGGGTGATATTCGTATGCAGCAGCCATTTTGTTAACATTTTTTAATTTTAAGGAAAATAATATAATGTGTAATTCTTTACGTAAAAATTAAAATTATTTGAAAAATTATGATTTCAATATTCTTGGCGCCACCTTACGAAAAATTTATTGCAGGAATTAAAACGTAGTTATTGACCCGTTTGTAATAAACAAATATGAAATAACTCAAAATTATCAACTACCTTTAAAAATAAAAATAAATTAAAATTTAAAAAATTATATAAAAACGCTCTGGAGGTGTGCAACAAACTTAACCCTTTGACTGCTGTAAGGGAGTATACACGTTTTTAAAACATATTATTATATACAAGGGAACTCATATATACGCCTTTAAAAACTTAAATGAGTTTCGTCGAAACGAAAATGGCGCAGTCGGTAGGATTGTTATGACGAAAAGCGAATCAAAATCGCAAAATACGACTTTTGTATATATAAATTAGTATATAAAAGCATATCCATACGCCTTTAGCAGTCAAAGGGTTAAACTAAACTAGCGGTTTAGGAACAACAGCACCACCAATAATTATTAAAATTGCCAATAGAATTTTTAAGACTTTTGTAATATTTAATATAGTCCTACAAAAAAATCTGCATTTAATATGCACTTACAGCTTGACCAGTATATATTGACATGTGAAAAAATATTTTAAATCAAATTTTCTATTAAATTTTGGTTTGTGTCACGGACCTTTGGTGCAAAAACACTTTTCGAGAGACTGTACAGTACATTGCTTTAAGAGCGTTACTACTCCCACTTTCAAGCGGGCGATACTTGTGCACAGCTATAAGTTGTCAGCCAGCTAGACTTGGTCAAGCTGTAATTTGTAAATCTTAAATTGGTAAATCAGGCTTTTATTATTAACATTTTTAATGAACGTAAAAAACAATGAAGGCTAATTTTAAAAATTGTAAAACCAATTTTTACAGTTTTTACAATAATTTTGCATACTTCTATAAAGCAAAACCTCCGTTTTCAATTGCTAAAGTACTTTTGATTTAAGAGAGTGCAAAAAAAATAATAAGTTTATACAAAGCCTTAATTCACATAAAAAATGATAACAATTTGTCCAAATTCCAAATGGAGAATTAAAACAAATGGGAATTTTTAATTAGGAGGAAAGGAAATAAGCGCCATTCGAGTTTTAATGAGTCGTTTTTGTAGGCCGTTTAAAAAAACAAATGCACTCACTTTATTCTACCTTTACAGAGTTTAATGACTACCGCTAAGGACCGGTCGATATTTGGCACATGTGCGGGGGTGTGAAATTGTTAAAAAAAATTTGGGGACGCAAACAGACACTCTCTCCCCCACACACTTTTTAATGGGAACCACTAAAATGTTTCATCTCCAGTCCCACAAAACCATCTGTGCTTCAATTTGCTTCCAACAAGAGAACTCCTTGCAAGTTTAACACCTCGTAGAAATAAAGCGTCGAGATTAACAACTGAGACTGGGAAAACACATGAACGACACATTTACGAACTGCTAGGAGTAAAATATTTTTAAATTTTAATCGCTTTGTAAGTAAATATCTTTACGTCTGGTACTAGCAGGATAATTTCTATGCTCATGCAGCTTGACCAAAATTTTTTTTAATTTTTAACCCTCAAGTCCTAAGGTACAGCACTTTAATTTACATTCTCCTGAAACCTAAAATTATTTAATTTCTAGCAGGTTAATTTTCATCTGCAGGATTCAATTTATTTTATATTTGTATACGCTTTAGTCAGGCTTATGCAGATAAGAATTTTTCTGTACCAATTTAAAATTTAATCGGATTTTAAAAATTAAACATTTTACCTTATCAATTTCAATAAATTTTATATGTAAATTTCGTAAATTACATTTATTCCTCGTACGAAAAAAAAAACCCAAACGCGCTTAAATTCTTTTTGTCTTTTTGCTAATACATATCTAAAAAAGCGATCGCAGGACCTATCAGATTTTTTAAGAGTTTGAAGCGGGGTTGACAGTTGTGATCCCCACTGGTGACTCGCAGATTTAGCAATTGGGGAATATGATAAAAAAAAACGTATAAAAAATGTAATATAAATTTGAATTATGGTCAAAATTGCGTTGGAGAATTTATTACAGCCCTTTAAGTAATGGAGAGTAAAGGCAAGTGGCACCTGTGTTTCATCACATTTAATTATTTCCACCACTAATGGTCCTGACTATTGTTTTAATGACCCGAAACAAAAAAGTGGCCCGTGTTTTATCGCAGCTCTGAAAGAAATTATCATTCTACGTTTTTTTATGGGATAATGGGTATAAATTTGTCTAAAAAGTTTTATCAAAAAAAAGTTTCATTTCCTTGTAAGCAGTTACATATAAAAAATGTTTTATCTCAGGGTGATTTAACACATTACACACCTGCTTAAACATATTTACAAGAAAATTCAAATAATTCGAAAAATACATTTTTTGTATATGGCGCAGGACTAAAATATTTTTTTCTTAAATTGATATCTCTGTTAACAAAGCAGGAAAATAAAGGATAATCGTAAACCGTTTACTAATTGTAATGAAATTGACTTCTTCGATATGAAAAAAAAAATGAGAGAACCCAAAAATAATTGTGTTTAAAGGATGATTTCATAAATAAATCAGTAGATAAGTAGATCGATGGATATACACCCGGAAAACATTGTAGATAAGGTCTAACAACTGGATAAATTAAAGGATAAATTAATAGAGGAATAGATTTATAAATCAACATATTAATAAATAAAAATATGGATGAATTTGAGCTCCGAAAAAAGAAACAATAAAACAAAATTTAATAAGTAAATGTGAAATCATTACAATTTGCGAAACATTCTGGGGATTAAAAAATCAGAAGTATTCGGTAAAGAATAATTGTTATATTTTATTGACACAACTATGTTTCCTTATTATTTTAAAATAAATTAAATATATTGCTATTATTAAACAAAAATAAACATAGCAAATCTGGCTAGAGGCATGACTGTGCCAAGTGTTAAGTGGCAAATCCACATTCATCATTGATATGCACTATGTATTTCTTTATGAATCCGTGACATCGCATCGTACTGATACCTGATGCACACACGTACAAATATATCTGCACCCATCTCTTTTCCTCAAATTATATTAATTTATGCAACTCTTGAAAATTATTATTTTTAAAAATTATCTTAAGACCAGGCCAGATTGGGATTTAAATCCATTTGCGGAGGGCCACGTGAATATGTGAATTAAAAAATCTTTTTATGGCTTTAGCAGCAATGCATTTTATTTTTTAGAGTAATTTATAGATACATCAAAAGTTAATAAACATGGCTAAATTATACAAAATATTTTATGCAAATTTTAAAAGGGAATGATGGAACTGTACTTTTTCTAAAAGAATTTCTATTTCAAATTTTATTGACCCAGTTTCCAGCGGGTCAAATTTAATACAATTTTTATCAAATGTATAAAATTTATTGCTTAATAACATATTAAAACATGAACATTTTCCAATGTGTCATTTAATGTCTAAAAATGTTTGTTTGTAAAATTTCCATTTTTGGATATTTTGATCACAAATTTAATTGATATTTTCCAAGTTTCCAGCGTGTCAAATTTAATACAATTTTCATTAAATGTATAAAATTTATTGCTTAATAACACACTAAATTATAAAAATTTTCTAATGTGTCATTTTGATCTCAAATTCAAAATACCTTCATCCAATAAAAATAAACTATTTATTAATTTTTTTTTAAAACCTTTAGTCCAACAATAGATTTTTAAAATAGAAGTGAATTAAATAAAATTTAAAATATTCAACCAAAAGAAATAAACTATTTTTTAAAATTTCTTTTAAACCTTTAGCACCAATAAGTAAAATACATATTTAAATAAAGGCGAATTAAATAAAATTTAAAATATCTTCAACCAATAGAAATAAACTATTTATTTAAATTTCCTCTAAAACCTTTAGCACCAATAGGTAAAATAAATGTAAATTAAAAAAAATTAAAATATTTTTAACCAATAGAAATAAATTATTTATTAAAATTTCTTTAAAACGTTTGGTTCAAGACTGTCCAAATTAAATGCCGCGGGGGCCACGTGAATATGTGAATTAAAAAATCTTGTCAGCAGCTTTATATTTTATTTTTTACAGTAAATTTCAGATACATCAATAGAAAACAAATTTGGCTAAATTATACACAATTATAAAATTATATCATGCAACTTTTAATGATGGAACTGTGTTTAATATTGGGATTAAAATCCTGTTTAATAAAATATGCTTTTCGCATTTGTTTCAATTTCGTTATATATTTTAAAGTCAAATGGAGTCGCGCGAAAAAATAAATAATAAAATCTCGGATAAAATCTCTTGCCGGTTCGGGTTTGGCCCGCGGGCCGTAGTTTGGACCCCTCTGCCTTAAGCTGACAAGTGTATTCAACCCTCTTTCACCCCAAGAGTCAATAAAACTGCGTGAGGAGCTTAATTCGCACTGTTTCTGGGTCCACTTGCGCTAGTGATTTGTGCAGGAATCCCATGTCTTCACAGAAGTGGAACGTGCCCTTTAATTTTTTCTAATCGTTGAATAATCAAGATTGACAACAAATATAAACATCTAACGCCAAGTATTAAAATAAGTTCCGTTAATATTAATATTTCTATGCACAGTTAACCTGTGTGTTACTCTCCACATCGTTTTTCGTTTAACCAAAATAACTCACATAAATTAAAAGAAATACCTGGTATAGCTTGACCAAGTCTAGCTGGCTGACAACTTGTAGGTGCGCACAAGTATTTCCACACGAAAGTGGGAATGGTAGCGCTATCTTAAAGCCAAGTACTGTACAGTCTCTGAAAAAGTAATTTTGCGCCTAAGGCCCGTGACACAATGCAAAATTTGATAGAAAATTTTATTTAAAATATTTTTTCACATGCCAGCATATACTGGTCAAGCTGTATACGTTTTTATATTTATTTTGTCAAATACCTCACAACCTCACACTGAAGTTGACAATTTTAATTCTGGTTATAATATTCTGCATAAACTATTAGTAGTTTTCAAGTGAAAGTTAAAATTTATATTTGGCTCAGAGCAGTTGAATATCTATGGATACATAAGGTGGCCCTGTATCTGCTTCAATCAAAACAAACTACTTTCTCAAAGATTTCTTAAAGTGCTCTTCTTAGTTTGGCTATATTCTTATTAAAATTGTCGTTAAATAAACGCTACAGTTTACAATAAAAAGAGCAAATACAGATAAATGCATAAGAAGTTTGTGCGAGTTAAAATATAGCGTTAATTTAATCTTCCAACACCAAATACACTATTAAAGTCTTCAATGGAGTATTTTAATTTGGAGTACCACCCATAGTCTTTATGTAAATAATGTATAAACAAATTACATCCATATTAAATTTTCCCTCCATTTAGGGCATGTATTCACATTTAAAAAGCACTTGTATATATTCATTTTACATTAACAAATGAACACAATTTGCAGAAGTTAATTAAATACTAAAACGTGAAAAACAGAACAATTGAGAAGTAAATATTTAAAATTTTTCATTTAAAAAGGGTTAATAACTGAAACGCTAAAAAAATTATATTTGTGCAACGCTAGAAAAATGCAATTTTTGTAGCATGTATTTACATTGTTTCGTGTAAACGTAGCACCCGGTATAGCTTTCCACTGATAAAATTATTTTTTTCAGGAATTAATGGATCTAAGCTATTATGTTTTATGTAATGTGCTAGAAATTTCATTTTATTTCGTCGAGATTTTATGGATAATAATTTTGTAATGACAAAGTTGTTTTCAAGGGTTCTAAGTTTAGTGTTTACGAAATTTTGTTTTTAATATTTAAAACCCCTTCTACGATAAACATCGTAAGGGATAAAATGTTCTCTCCTTTTTTAATTTTTAATGATGCATCTCTACATTTATAAATTATTTTTAAATAATTTAAAAGCTATCAAAACTTATCATTGATTTCAATCCATAAAATCAAAGCACATTTATGTCACGTGTTTTTTAACCTTAGGATAAATTCATTTCAAACAATTAACAAAAAATGTTGAGACCTTGTAAATTAATTAAAAATTAATTTGATATTGATGTTTTCATGTAGAATGATTATATACATAAAAACGTTACAAAACTTTTTTTCATTATATTACTTTAAATACATAAAATTTCTATGTCCCACAAGAGAAATCAAATAAAATTTTATATTTGAGACAATTTTCTTGTTGCTAAGTAAGCATATTAAATATAATTCCCTTTGATAATACATATATACGATAACAAGTTTGGAACGAACTTCTTCATCTACATATTATGAAAATTTAATTTAAAATTTTCACACTAAATAAAGCTTGTCAATGCTTTAAGTAATAAATTTTAGTCGTAATAAAATGTAAATTATGACGCATGTAATAAATTTGAAATAAAGTAACTTGAGCAGCGACACAAAAAGGAAAATTTTGAATAAATTACAACAAGATTTGGAATATAAACGTATTTTGCGCGCCTGTTGATGGCAATTAAGATTTTCAATTAGTGTCGTGAAAATATAATATGCAAATTAAAATAAATAATTTAAGCGAAGAAAAATTGAAGGATGCAGCATATTTTATAAAATCAATCCCTGCGGATGAATAATTTCCGGAGACTAGCAAAGATGCAATGAGAAGGCGAGACGTATTATGGCGTAAATAAGGGCAGTGGTATGGTTAGTAGGGGGGTTAATTGTGTAATTGTTCCCTCAGTAGGAGAGTAAACCCTTACGCAACAATGGTTCTTCCTTGTAATTAGAGGCCAACGGGTTGGTAAGATATAACCCTTTGTCCCTATTCTCTTTAGATGCTAGATCCATTTACAACCGACCAATTACCAGCGCCTTGTTTCATTACTATTCGGGAAATCGTCACAATTACTTCAAGAAATTATAATATAATAACAACACACGTGAACAAAAAATCCGTTTATAAGAATTTTATATTATAAGTAACATATTTTAACTCGGTATTAACAAGAAAAATGAATATCTTTTGTATAATCCAATTTTATTAGAAAATATTTTTATTGTAATGTTTAATAACTTTAAAAATCAACAAAACTTTATCTATTAAGAGTGTATTTTGAAGGAAAGAGAAGGTATTGTAATCATAAAAATTTACAAAATCGAGATTTTTGCGGAAATATACGCTTTTGACTATCCTTATTTAAAAAAAGTTGTTTTTAAAGTAAAGTGCGTCTGTCTGTGTCTTCTCTATGGGGCCGTCAATTAACCAACCGGAAGTGGGAGTTTATTGGTTAGGTTTTTAGTTTTTTTTGTAAATACAGTAAAGTCCGTCTGTATGTGTCTTCTCTATGGTGCCGTCAATTAACCAACCGGAAGTGGTAGTTTATTGGTTAGGTTTTTAGTTTTTTTTTGTAAATACATTAAAAACTGGAAAAAACATTAACGAACAAAAGTGTTTTTTTTTTAAATTTACTTTTTAGAAACTTGTTGTTTGTTCGTATATTCACATTATATATTTCAAAAAAATGTAGGTACAGAGACATACAATCATTCAAACAGTTAATAATTACAATAAAATGTGGTTATGTTTCTGTCAAAATTCGTGAATGATCTAACCTTTTAAAAATATTAAAAATTCGTTGGAAAATGTAAAAATTCGTTCTAAATACGCTTCAAATGACAAAAGTCTAATTAAAAATGTCAAAAATATGCCATGAAATGGCAATTTTTTTTTATTAAAATGTAAAAATTTGTTCAAAAATGTTAAAAATTTGCGAAGAAATGTCAAAACTTTGTTTAAAACTGGCAACAAAGGCTTAAAAATGTCTAACATTGTCTAAAATTTGTTTAAAAATATCCAAAAATTAATATTTAAATGTCAAAATTTGTTCAAAAATATAAAATATGCGCTCGTAAATGGGTAATTTTCTTATAAAAATGGCAAAAATTTATTTAAAATTATCAATAATTTTTAGAAAATATTAAAAACTTTCAGAAATTGTCAAAAAATTTACGAAAGAATGCTCAAGTTATTTCTAAAATGTCACAAAAGTGCTCCAAAAAAATGTTATTGGAAAAAATTTGTTTGAGAATCGCAAAAATATGATGGTGAATGCTTAATTTTTTTTTAAAAACATACAGCTTGACCAAGTCTAGCTGGCTGACAACTTATAGGTGCGCACAAGTATCTCCCACTTAAAAGTGGGAGTGGTAGCGCTATCTTGAAACAAAGTACTGTACAGCCTCTGAAAAAATATTTTTTCCCTAAGGCCCGTAACATAATGCAAAATTTGATAGAAAATTTTATTTAAAATATTTTTTTACATGCCAATGTATACTGGTCAAGAAATTATCAATACTGGATCGGACTGTCAAAAATCTTTAAAAAAATTTCCAAATATATTAAAAAAATGTCAAAAATTTTGCTAGAAAAAGGTAAAGATTCGTTAAAAATGACAAAAAAATGCCTCATAATAGCAAGATCATTTTTAAAATATTAAAAATATACTCAAGAACTCTGGAATGTCATAATTACGTGCAAAAAAAACAAAAGTTTTGTAGAAAATGTTAAAATTTGTTTAAAAATGTCAAATATATTTTTGAAAAAGGCAAAAATACGTTTCAAGAAGTTAATATTCTCTAGAAAATGTAAAAGTTTGTTTAAAAATATAAAAAATGCTCGAAAATGGCAAAAATTTGTATGAATATGTTAAAATTTGTTCAAAAATGTCAAAAGTTTTCCACAAAATGGTAAAATTTGTTTGATAATATTTAATAACACAGAG
>JARJDX010076695.1:0-10238 GCA_030264735.1 Gymnusa sp. GC000175
TTATGATAGTATCAATAATTCCAGAAATTAGTCCTAAACTTTTTCGTTTTTCGACTTAAATCAGAAATAAAGTTTTTAATATAAATTACAACATCAGGGTTATGACTCGAAATACTACAAAAAAAATTCGGACAAGCGGACCGTCTCATTTCTTCAGTTTATTTGGTATACACCAGGTCTACCCCACCATTTTGTATTTACAATCTACTTTTTCTTGAATAGCGTTATCAAGGTCTATTATTAAACAGAAAAAGGTACTTTTCATATATGAGATATTCTTAGGGTGCTGTCTTCAATGTAAGGTTGGCGACCATCATGACAATCCAGACCTTGTTTATTGCTGCTCCAAATAGTTTTTTAGATGTACAGTTAAAAGCACTCTCTTAAGTTTCAGAGATTCGTCGTTGGGCTATGCTGCGTTTGTCTTCTTTTATCTTGGATTATCAGTCTTAAGAACTCGTAACGTTGCTCTTGTATCATATGATCGAGATATTATAATTTATGATTTTTTATTGTGTAAATATGTTCTCTTTGTGTCTCCATTTTGCGTAAGACTTCTACATTGATCATTTTAGGCACCCATGGTATTATGAGGATTCTTCTAAATACATACCTCAATTGCCTCCAGTCCTTAACACTGTTTGTTAAGTTGGAAATTTTGAAGCCCGATTTGAAAATCGTCTTAACATTGGCGTTTTTGCCATATGTAGAAAACTGAACGTACAAAATCGGACAAATTTTACATAAATACAATGTAAACACCATTTTCAAATCGGACTCCAAATTTTTTAACTTAACACTGTGAGGGACGAAATACTTTTTTAAATCCGGGAATTTGAGGATCAACGGGCGGTACGTCTTAAAAACATCGAAGGCTCAGCTCATCAAATTAATTTCACTAATGTGAAGTCATTATCTATAATCCCTTATTATAAAAAGCGCAAAAGTTGCGAAGCGATTTGGATTCACAATAATCCCCTTAACTTAAATCGCGAAAATGGTTTTGAAATCTCCAATACCTGGAAATATTTGTTTTCATCATTAAACTCCCACCTCCACTAATAATTTTTCATCCTATATGGGCATACACACTCGAAAAAGATCTCCAATCATCGGACTTTTCCACCTTGAGAATGCTCCCTTCCATGGTGAGCGAAACGTTGGCACCAACCAATAAAAATACGTGACTTAAACCAGAAAGTAAGAAAATTTACATCGACTCGAGTCGCAAAAGCTTAAATTCTCAATTATCACTTTGTAACCTCATACAGGTTCCCAAATATTTGTGCTTTCTTATTTAAAGTTTTTTTCAATCAGCTTGCTTAACTGCGCACCTTAATAGTGTTTTTAAGGCTATTATTTTAGAAGGGCCTTGTGCGAGACAAACAGATTTCTTGTAATTAGGTCTGTATATGCCTATACCGGTACCAATATCTGTTTTTAATGAGTCCGTGTATCAGGTGGTTGAATCCTTGTTAAGTTTTATGACTTTATCGATACTGTTTTGTCGGTCGTCAACGACAACTTTAAAACTTGATTCAAAGTTAAATTCAATGGCATGGTATCCAAATGCCTCCCCGATTTTACGCCGTAAGTTGTCCATCCCATTTTCTGTGGCCTTTTTTTGAGGAGAAAGTAGGTCAATTAGAATTTTCATTGCTGTAATTGAAGTGACATATTGGGCAACGGTAATCCTTATATAGGCCAATCTTTAAGGAGCATTTTTATCGCCGTTACTTGGTTTGTTTTGGTTCACAATATTGGTGAGCCATAAGTGACAATGGGTCTTACCACCATTGTGTACAGCCAATGTATCATTTAAGGTTTTGCGAAAGGGTTTGCGAAACTTTCATGGTACCACAGATGTTTTGGAAAGTGTATACCTTTTCGTACTAGATGCCTCGACACTGCTGGATAAGTACCTGTGAGCCAAACAGTGCCTCAGGCGTGCCAAACCATTTCTAAATTTAAATTAGGAATTGCTAATCTTGTTTCGCCTATAACCTATAGTATATATTCTAGAATGAATAATATTTAAAAATCAGATGGCTCATTAAACTGATTGTTCTGTGACCATTACAAAATTTGGAGCTGACTGAATTTTTGGAAATGATTACAAAACTTCTTTCCTTAAATTACTCTTTAGGAACTCTATCCATCTCGTATATGTGATTCAACAATTCCAATAGTAGTGTGAGGGCAATTTTCTCTACCACTGTCTCCAATACCTCCACACCTTGATGATCCCATTTTTTCCGAAAAGGATGGAATCACCTAATTCTACCCTTTGATCTGCCCCTTTCTCCGCTATAATACCATGGTTTATATTCTCTTAAAAATGTGTTTGATATATTTCACAACTGCCCTTCTGTACCACTTAGAATCTGATGTTATTCCTTCATAAGGATGCATTTTTTATATTATTATACACTATCAGCAATCAGTACATACAAGACTATAGGCTAATTTGATGTCTTTAGAGCTGGCGCCCAATAACTTGATAAGGTCTCATCCAATTTACCCAAACAGGTCCGCTGGCCAAAGTTTCTTCAGTCTTCTATACGTCGGTTCCAATAGGGGATGAATTAAGTTATTTGTGTGTATAGATAACTTGTCGTGATGTTTTTCGCTCCTTTCCCCTGTGGTATCCTTAACCCAAGGAATGTTCAGGTCTTCGTGCAGGGTTTGGTTTAATACGTACTAAGGCGCGTTGGTAATCATACGTAGTATTTTAGAAAGGTGCCATTCTATGATGGCTATATTTGTTTTACTGGCACAACCCCATACTTCTGAGCAGTATGTCCAGATTGGTTTTATAAGAGACTTATAGAGAAGTATTTTGTTATCTCAGGATAGGCAAGACTTCCTTCCGATAAGACAGTATATTTCCCTAACCTTTATGTCTATTTGTTTTCGTTTCTTGGCTACATATTCTTTGCACGTTAGTTTAGTGTCCATATGAAGTCCCAGGTATCTTACGTTTGTGGATACGGGTATTCCTGTGTTATTTATGCGTACAGATGAACATTGACCTTTTCTTAATGTAAAGTTTACTTGGTGTGATTTATTTTCGTTTATTTTTATCTTCCATTTATTTAGCCAGTTTTCTAGTTGGTTTAAGTGATATTGTAGGCTATTTATAGCTTCTTCTGGGTTTTTATTCCCGGCAAGAATGACTGTATCATCAGCAGTTCCTATGTATGTATTTGCAGTGGTTGGTAGGTCTGATGAAACACAAAATCTAAAATAGAATTGTTGTAAATTAACAGGATGTACTCCTATAAATAAAGACGAAAAAGAAGAATTGGTTTATTCATTATTACAGTGAGCTCAGTAAATCTTTTAGAGCCGGTGCCAATATTGATCTCCTTTGTTAGTTTTCCTCTTACTTTAATTTATTTGGGTTGTGGTGTTTGTGTTCAATTTGATAATGAATCGTACGATGTTGTCTTGTAGGTTTTTTTGCAATAAAGTTGTTACGTCCTGCAGTTTTACCCTATCACATGCTTGTGTAAAATCTACAAACCAGAGGTGCAGAGATTTGAAGTATTTTATTGCTTTTTCTGTTACTTATTTGAGCGTAAAAATGACATTCAAGGTGGATCGATTTAGGCGTAATCCTTATTGTTCCCCTTTTTTGTATATTAAGAAAATCTGGTATAATATGGCGGTGAGAAGTTTCGTGTTGCCGTTAAGGAGGGTAACACCACAATAGTTCTTGTGGCCGTGTTTGTTGACTTTCTTGAATACCAGTGTAGTTATTTCACTTTAATGGGATTTCTCCTTTTTTAAGATCTTGTGGAAAAGTTTGTAAGTTCTTTTGTAAGATTTTTGCAGCTGTATTTTAAGATTTTGTTCTGTATTCTGCCAAGACCTGTTGCTTTTTTAATTTTTTCAGTTTTGCACTAATCGTTTTTTCTTGCCTTTCGTAAATATTTGATGTTGTGGTCTTTTTTTTCTCTTTATTTTTGTCAGGCTGATAAACTCTTTTGAAGTGTGTTATTCACTGTTCTTCAGTTATTTGTGATTTTGTTTAATTGTGTGTTTGTGTTTGAAAGCGACAGAAATGAAGATCTTACGACGCATTACTGGATCCTTATGGATAGAGAACGGAGTGAAAACATACGTAAAATGTGCAAAGTCGATAACATCAACGACTGGGTCACACACTGCAAACATCTCTGGAACGACCACATAAGCAGAATGGATAGGAAACGTGTTGTCAGAATTGCCAGAGACAAATTTCCAAAAGGTAAAAGAAGCACAGAAAGACCGGAGAAGAGATGGAGTGATTTTCTGCGATCGTAGCTGCGCCGAAGAAGAACAGGCTATTAGCCTCACATGGAAGAAAGAAGAAGAAGAAGTGTTTGTTTTTGCGCTTCTTATCAGTTTCCAGATTATTTTTTGTTCTGCTATAAAGCGTTTTTTTATGTTCACAATTTTCTGGTTAGGAGCATTTCTGCAGACGCTGTAGTTTTCTTGGTTTGCTTTTGGTGGGTATTCGATAGGTGGCTTTCTTTTCCATTGCAAGTTTTCCATACCATCTTCTGACTGGATCTACCCTTTCACGCTAATAATTATTGTACAACCATTTGCTTATTAAATTATGTAGAGTCATATTATACATTTGCATGGAAGATAAAAAAAAATCTTTTGAGTACGAGTCGGGCATTAATGTTGACCGTCCTAGTTCCTAACTCTTCTTTTGCTGCTTTAATGATGTTTGGTTTTAGTTTGTTATTGCAATTCCAATTGTGTCATTGTACAAAATGAGATTGTTAGCTATTTTGGTTTTCAGTCTTGTAACATATAGCTCCTTTACACTTTTATCAAGAAAATCAATTTTAAGCTTATCTACCTTTGCTTTTCGTGATGATTTTAAGTTTAGTAAGATTGTAGTTTATTAGTAATTCATAGTTTCTTCCTATATATGTTTTACATCCAGGATTTCCTTTGGGTAGACAACAACAACATCTAATGTTGCTTTGTTGCCACTCTCATGCTCCACGTTATTTTGTGTTGTTCTTTGTGCTTAAAAAATGTTATTGATTCGTAGTAGATTCATTGTGCAGTATTTTAACATTTTGAATCCATTTTGATTTAGTGTATTTTCGTTAAAGCATTGACCTATCCTTGCATTAAAGTAAGTCACCCATTAGTATGCATCGGTCGTGAATTCTCGTAGGTTAATATAGAATTCTTCCACTTCTTGTAAGGGCTTGTCTGTGCCTAGCACATCATATGCAGCCTTCACACCCCACTGCTGGTGTAAAGCCTCTTCTCTGCCTGTAATGCTGGCAATTTACATTAGAGGTGGACCTACAGTTTAGCGTGGATTCCGAACCACTAGAGTTACATGATTTCTCATCTAACTCTGGACCAGAGAAGGTTTTAGCCATGAAACCCCACGCTAGCAAGGCGGGTTGGGGAGTTGGGGCAGTGTTGGGCATTTAAGTGAGGCGTGAACCCACGATCTTGTACTCAGTAGACGCATGCCTAAACCGCTGAGCTACACTGCCTAGAACATAGATGCTGGTTATATGGATTGTTTTACTGTGCTCTTTGATAGTAGTTGTTAAATTTATAAAAAGAATGATTAAATGAATAGATAAATAATATTTAAAACTATTTAAGGATTTATTGGGTTAATTAACAATTACTGTGTAATTTGAAACAAGTTAACAAACAATGTGTAACAAATAAGTAAACAATTAATTATCCGTTTTTGTAGGGGATGTTTTTGCATTTAAATTTGAGCATGGGGTTTGTGACGCGTGGCAATTTGTAGAGTAGTTGATTGTAATATTCTATTAGAGTAATATTATTGGGGTCTAAATTGTGGAAAGGTCTAGTTGAAAGCGTTGAAAAGTCTCATGTTGTTGCTAGACAGCGAGTGATCATCGCTATTGTCAAACTTGGTCACGTTCACGCGCAATTATACTCGTCTGTCGTGCCATCCTTCAAGAGTGCGTGCTCCACATGCAACTTATCCTTCGGGAAGGATACTCTTCATTTTACTTTCAGTAATTATAATTCATTCAAGGGTTAGTAGCATAAAGCTTTCAAAGGAAATCTCGGGTAATAATATAGAAGTTTTGTTTAACATGAACGATTGCACCTGATGTTCTATACAAACTACAAGCGAGTTACTATCGATCGATTACCTAAAGAATGTGTTTCATGTTACTAATAAATTTATTTTACGTTTAAATATTCAATGAAAGATGTACATATTAATTAATGGCATATTGATAAACAATAGAAATTGTTTATAATTTCCTTTTCAAATGATGGATGTCAATGTGGATCGATATTTTCCTGCTCAACTAACTGATTAGCATGATTAATATTCATACACACATATCCATGATAATTATTCAACGAGACATTCTGTATTTATTATTTTCTCATGTTAATTAACTTATTATTCAGCGCAAATATGTTTTGGGAACAATTCCTATTTTTTTCTATTACTTAATTAATTAGTTCTAATTAAAGCGGAATCTTGTTAATAGCTATTAGCAATATTACGTTGCATATTGTTCTTGCAGTATTAATCTTTGTATACGACATGATAAGTGATAAACTAATAAACTTAAGAGGCATCTTGTGTGCCATTTCAGAAATAACCTGCAACTCCTCAACTATACCACAATGCCTGCGGGATTACAAATCTAGAAATTATACAAATGTGTGTATAGTATCTTTAAAATATTAAATAATGAAAAGAATTATAACTAATTACTGCTCAATGTAGAAAATTTTAATTAAAAAATAAATCAAAATACAAAAAAAATTAATTTTTCTCTAGTAATCACAAAACAAAATCTGTGCCCTAATATTTTTTTCTTCTGTTTGGGTCTAATACATACCCTATGCTGCAGCCTGTTAACTTATTATTTAGTACCACCCATAAAAAATTTCGAAGAAATAGAAGAAGGGGAAAAATAAGGAAAAGAATAGACAGAAAATAGGGAAGGAGAATAAAAATCTTCTCCAATTAAAATATTTTTCAAATTGATTACATTTATTTGACTTTACCCCCTTTTTAATCGTCTTCTTTATTTTTTTTTCTCTTCTTCTCCTTTTACTTCTTCTTTTCTTTCCCACTTTTTATAGGGAAATTAATAATAATAATAGAATAAGGAGTAGAAATAAAAAATGAAAAGAAGGCTAAAGAAAAAAAGGCAAGGTCAAATAAATGTTCGTTAGGAAATCGTAAAAATTTGTAATTCACAAAAAAACATTTTATCGTGTGAAAGTAAGCAAAAGTCCCTTTTAAAATTATTTATATTGTTTAGGAAGTGCACCAATAATTACTTCTTGCGACAAAATTGTGCAATATGCGCTGAGACTGTAGCTGTAAAATCGAACACACGAATCACTAGTGTTAGTAAACACACTTGAGTAGGGAGCCCAGGTATAAAAAATCGCACCTACCGAAGTGAATAAATTATTTATTTTATGCTTATTATGCTTAACACAAAATAATGAAAAAAAATATTAAAGGTAATTTGAAAATAAGTAACTACTTTAGTAAATGATGAGAAGAGAGTTTAGTGAGTAAAACGTGGTTTGAATAAGTAGAAATGTTCTAGCGCAAAGGAAGACGTTTGGTTGTACTAACAGTTGTAGGCTATAGAGTAATCAGCCCGTGGTGGAATTCTACTGAAAACATACCATTTGCTTACGAGTCTTGAAAGCTAGTGCATATAACAGTCTCATCAAGGGCTGCAATCTGCTGCGACAGTATTTCAGTGTTTGTTCGCTCAGGGCGGAAATGTGTACTGAAGCTAATTAATCCGTATCCCTGGATTGCCCCATTGAGAAACTGGACTTACGGCCAGTTTTTCAATCTTCTGGACATTGCAATTAGATACAACATTAAACCGCTTTAACACTTAGAACTGCACATTTAATCACGGTTTTCCTCAATTATTAGCAAATTATTCAAATGGTTAATAACTTAATCCCGTTGACAACATCAAGTTTTCTTTTTATTGTTCCCAATCCCCCAAATTCCAATTACATTCATTTTACAATTATTATCTGAAGACAATGACTAATTATTACCCTTCATTGTCTTAGTTCAAACAAACCTTTTTAGCCGTTTTCAAGTGCAGTACAAGCCATTATCCGGCTCTTCTCCTTCACTTAATAATAACTTTATTGTACCTCTGACTGGCTTTAATAATAACTACTTTTACATTAAAATAATTACTGCGCGAGTTAAAGGCAACGTCAATAGCTTGATCCTATTATTTACGAAATGGGTCGTATCCAAGTTATTTAGATTAAACACGTGTAGAGCTCGTTGTATGTGGATTTGATTGTAAAAAACTATATAGTTGCTAAAGTAATTTATGGTATAATTAAGTTTGAATTCCCTAGGGAGGAAAAAAATAACCATTACAAAGTGCTTGGTTATAGTTTATGCATTTTAAGTATGCAAAGTATTTAAAACGTTGTACGTCCAGAATAATTTTTAAATTTTCTAGTAGGTAGTTAAGCGTGGAGAGAATCGCTGTTTATTATTCTTACTTTACGTGATACGGAACTATATTACTCCTCATTGCCTTACATATTCCTAATACAATTAACCCTTACATGAACCATAACAAAATCGATTTCAAACATCCTCAAAAAAAATTAACTTTCCCTAAGTAATATACTTATAAATTACGAAATAATACGAATCGTTTACAAGCAAAGCTAGCAAAGAAAAAAGTTAACTTTCGCTAATAAACAATTATTTACTAAACTTTCACAAATTAATATCGATTACTTTACTTTACTTTAAGAGCAATTTTTTTTTGTTATAAATAGAACTGGAATAAAGGGCATAAAAAATAAAACAAGACACTTAAAAAAACATTAAAAATTAAACAAAAGGCACAAAAGCAAAAACAACTTAACAGAGGATACCTGTACTTCTGGCCCAAAAAATTTTAAGGGAAGCAGAAGACAAGGCTATTAAAGAAGGATAAGTACCTGGTTCAGATGGCGGATTATAAAAATCATTAAATTATTAGACAACAGCGCCATGAAAACAATAACAACAGTATTTAATCTAATATTTAATACCAAAGAAATCCCCGAAGTGTAGCTAACATCATTATTCGCCCCTATTTTTAATAAAGCACACTACCAAATCTTGTGAGAGAGAATAATAATAATAATAATAATAATAATAATAATAATAATAATAATTTTTTTATTTATCCAATTTGCTATAAATTTACATTATATCCTACTTCTGTACACTGTCCGTACTGTTTCGTAATGCGGTAAATAAAGTAAAAATTTTGTTGTCGATCTCCAACATTCGGTACCCTAAGAAGAAGTAATCTTTAATCCATTCCTCTACGGTAGGTTTTTGTTTAGGCATTGTTAGAAATGCACTTCACAGTGTCACACTAACAACTTTAGCTCACCTGAATGAATTTAAGAGACGATCCAAATCACAAGTCCTAAACTAAACTAATGTATAGTATAAATTTTGGAAAAACCGCAACAAAAGTAAAAGGAAGCTCTAAAAAGCATAAAAATAAAAAATAGGCATGAAATTTAAAAAAAAAGCCAATAAGGCACAAAAAATTTGATATTTTTTAGAATTAAACTTTTGCGACTTGAGTCGAAGTAAACTTTCGGGTTTAAGTCGCGTATTTTTATTGGTTGTTGCCAACGTTTCGCTTAAATGGGAACTTACATCATCATTCCTCCCAAAAAATTATCAGCAATAAACTCTCTAGTTTATAGAGCCCATTCAATCTCTCAAAAGGAATCGTTGTCTTTAGAACTGACTCACGTCAGAAATACGCTGCTCAACAACAATTATAATTTGAAGAATATTAATCGTGTTATCAAAAAAGTCATCAGTAGAAATAAAAAGCTGCGAGAAAAAACGAACCCACCTGTTTCTTTGGCGTTTTTGCCAAAGACGGACAAATTTTACACAAATACAATTTAAAAACCATTTTCAAATCGGACTACAAAATTTCTAACTTAACAAACAGTGTGAAGGACAAAATTCTACTTTTAAATTCCGGAATTTATCAAGTCAATTATTCTAATTGCAATTTGAAATATTTTGGCGAGAGCAAATGGCAAGCTGGGACACGCATAATTGAGCACCAACGGGCAGGACGTATTAATCACATTCACGGCCCCAAACATTTTATTTTTGAGAAAAATCACAAAATTATTCTACTTAAGTTACTTCTATATCAAACGCCCTA
>JARJDX010076748.1:0-11323 GCA_030264735.1 Gymnusa sp. GC000175
CATATTGAGAGAATGGATAAAAACAGAATAGTCAAAGTAGCAAAAACCCATTCACTAAAACGAAAAATGTCTGTGAAATGACCAAGAGAAAACCTAGCAAAGAAAACTTTCCGACAGCCTACGGCAAAGCAAAAGAAAAGAAAATTTACGTTGTTATTGTTACCTACACAAATAATATGTAAAGTCAGGGGTCCTATTCTCAAGTTCATGCGATTAATATCGTATGCGGAAATTATCGCATGGTTTGTCTCGCAGGCGACTTTAGAGTAATAGTTTGCATATGCGATAGTAGTGCTGAGTTGCCACATCTTACAAAATATGAGAACCAATAGAAAACGAGTTTTAAAAATATAATAACCCAACTTTTCACATGCTTTTTCCTCGCAATTTAAACTTCAAATTTGATATTTGTATTTTCTTAAAGAACAATAGCAGATTCGTTAAAAAACGTAGTGCGTATGTTAACGAAGAGCAAAAGAGTTTGCTAATTGGTAAGTTATTATATATTAACAAAAATGCATTCTATATCTCCGATAAATTCTCCATATCTTCCTTCCCTGTATTTTTATTAAAGAATTATTTCGACAACATCCTGAACTACAAAGCGGCAAATTTTCTGCTTTGTTTACCTATAGAGATGCTCAAAACTTATAGAAAATAATTACTGAACAATTGCATGAAATTCCCGGTGCAGTAAAAGAGTGGACCAAGTGGAGAAAGACTTGGCAAGACTCAAGAACCGCTGTAAAAACAAAAAGGTAACTGGAGAAGGACCTACTTTTAAGATAAAAACATTTTATCACTGATCAGCCCAACGGCCTTGAAAGGTGATAAAATAATACAAGAATCTAATATTCAGATTAACTGGGATGAAGAATCAGAGGTAGAAAATTTAGATATTGAGGCGGAAAACAATAAGTCGTTAATGACATGCAATAAAAACATTTTACCAAAGATTTCAACAGCTACTGGAACACTCGACCAAGTAATATTAACTTTCGGTATACCTTCCACTGCACCTAAAAGCGTAAAAGAAACTGTTGGTAGCAAAAGATTTCAAGTCGATGGAACAAACAGAAATATTACAAGAAGATGGTGAAATAAGAAGATCTTATTCTAACAAAAAACTGGAACTTTGCCAGAGAAAATTGCATTTAAAAGAAAGAAGTGTTGTTGCAAAAAAAAATTATTATTTGTACTTACTCACGCCTCTAAAGTCGCATGCGAGACAAACCATGCGATAATTTTCGCATACGATATTTATCGCATGAACTTGAGAATAGTGGGCAGTAAATAAAAAGTAACGATGTCAGCTTTAGATCAGTCTACTGTAAATCCTTTTAAAGCTCTTTAAGGAGCTTTTAATAAAATGTCCTTAACTACTGTTTAGGGTTTTTTTCAAATTACCAATTCGAGTTTGAAGTTTCGCACATAAGCTTGCACAGCTATAAAAATGACTTCAAAGGGTAAAGTCGTCTGGATTGCATTGTGTAACAAGTGCTTTGGGAAAGTGCTTTGGGAAAGCACTCCTAACCTTATAAATCATGTCAATGTGTCATTTTAAAATCAGTAACAATAAACATATCTAGAGAAAGATACGAAGTTAATTTGATATGTGTCTGATCTGGTTTATGACCAAAACAAAAAAAATTGTCAAGAATCTTAAGAATCTAGAAAATCCGGAATTTGTGTAATATATTTGGCAAACAACGCAGTCAAAAAAAATTGATACACGGCCTGGTCAACCAATAATAAGGATACCTTAAAACTCCTTGTCAAACAAGAACTGAAAAGACTTAAACTTTGAAAATTATTTAAACTCTGCTGTTGATCACAAAATATGTAATATTTTATGCAAACAGTCGAAATAAATATACTAAAAAACAGAATATAAAATCTAAAAACGAAGAGCTATAATATGTGTAGAGATTTGAGAAACGACCTTGCAAATCACGAATACACACAATGTAACAAAAAGATCAAACACATGTGCAGAGAAGACAAAAATGGATAACAAATCATCAAATATGCAAAGAGATTAAGACACTTGAGAACATAAATGGAGAAGGATCAAACATATTACCCGAACATAAATTCCACGTCATCCGGAAACAAGGTAGCTTTGCCAAAAAAAGTAAGATACTGGAACGTTTGAGAACATACTGTAAAAAACTAATGTAAGAAAAAGAAAATAATTACGAAGCTAATACATATAAAGCAACACTTAAAATATTCCATACCCATTATTGCAAAAAACGCGGTAATAGCAACAGCATAAAAAACTTTAGCACAGGGCAATAAAAGAAAAAAAATGGTAAAGCATGTGACTCTGATACACATTTATCAACATTCTTTAGCCACTTCTTCCTAGCAAACCAGATGAAGAAACCAGTCACCAGTGGACCAGCTAACGGTCACCATACGTTTTCTACTAGCCTAAACAACTTACACTCAAAATATTAACGTCGTTAGTATGACTGACGATTTGTGACGCTGGATCTCGGACTATAACATCGTACAGATGTTTTCATTCTAGCTTCAAGAGTTTCTTTAGATAAGGCTGAGGCATTATGTTCTCCATAGAATAGACAATATAATGTTGAAAAGGGATTTATTTTTCGTCCCGGTTCATCGCTATAAATTTTTATAATTCGTTTTTTTTTACTTTCCGTCGTGAATTACGCGTTATCCCATGGTAATAGCAGCTGATCAATTTTTTCTCATTAATTAATGTCCAAGATTCAATTAGGCGTGATCAGCTGACCATTAGTCAAAATAAACACGCATAATACAACACATACTGCGATTTTGATGATGCTATCGGCAGGTTGTCATATATGTAAAAATGTATCAAAAAAGTCTAAGATTTTTAACCTTTGTATTTTTATTTAATTATGCATTAAAATATATTTTATGTTTTTTCGTCTTTTATTTAAGTGTCAAGTATTTTTAATTAATTAAAAATAGCTGGTTCATTAATAACTAATCTGTCAGAGGTGAAGTTTAATAATATTTTGTGTTTGGGGCGATAAAAGGGGCGACAAAAGAACAGACGATATTAGGTTTTAATTTGTTTGCAGTGTAACTAATAATGTGGTTAATGCCGCTTCGTAAATTGCTCCTTTACAGGAGTTTTATTGCTAGAGGGATCTCGTAATACTGATATATGAGCATCAATGTAAGTGCAATAATCACTTATCGATTAAACTGCAAACCCGAACACCAAATGTCAGAATAATTTAAACTTGCCACACGAAACCACTCGAAAGTTTAACATTGAACTGCCAAACTGGTTGTTTTTAATTTTTATACACTAAATTAACCCCTTTCTGTTTGCACCCCTTACAAATTTTCAAGTTTATTAATATTTTAACACACATACAGAATTTACTTCGACAAGTCCATGTAGTTTGAAAGCCTAGAGCAAATCACACTTATTTAATGTTTAATAAAGTGCAGTCAATAAATTTCTCTTAGGATCCAGCGCTAGGGGTGAATTTCACCCCTCGCAGGGTGTAAAATATTAGTCATCATGAAATGAGGGGATTCACTCAGTGATATTTACTTTTAATAAATAACCAAAAAAATATATAAAACGACATTTTTTTGTTATTTAAAGAACAGAAATTTATTTGTTCTTACGTATAATAAATAAAAGGTACCTTTTTGTACACTAACTGTCTAATGAAAAAATAAAACAATAATTTTAATCGCGAAACAAAACCCAGTGGCTTAATGGTAGAGCGTAGATTTCGTTGTAAGTGTCCTGTGTTCGATTTTTTTGCGCTCCGCCATCATTTAAATAACGGAGCGCAAAAATATCGAACCCAGGATACAATCAACGAAATATACGCATGTTCCACTAGAATGGCCCAAGTATCCGAAATGAAAAAATTATTAAAAAAACAACCAACAATAGTTGGGAATCACCAAGTGACTTTATGGTTAAACACTGGTTTTCTGTTTTTCAATGCGCTTGGTACCATTTGGGTACAATTGTGGACTTTAAAAGCCTCCTATCGACTACAAAAGTTTTTATAAAAGACGCTTAATTTAAGAGCTTTAAGTTAAGATCGACGCGTAAAGAAGCGAGTAATTAATAAACGAATGTCTAGAGAAGTTTATAAAACGCGTTACATTTTTCACTTTATCTACGAGCAAATAAACAAATAAAACAAGCAACTCTTTTTATTAAACGTCAATTTTAGTAAAACATACAAACTTAATGCAAAACTGACAAACGTCAAACTTCCAACTTGATTTAGGGCTAAATATAATTTAAGCCGTGTTTAATAAAACTTTTAACGCTTTTTAAAGTGCCACACTATAAGGTATTCCAACCTACTATCAAATGGGGATGCCAACAGCCTCCATCTTTAGAAAGTTTGACGAGGTCGCAAAAAATTTGATGATATTGCGTTTGTATGGATAATCTGACTTTTTTATTTGTATAGAAATCGAATTTCATCCATAATTTTTAATTTATTCAAGTATCTTACACCTACATTAAAACATTCAATGCACAGTTTTGACAGAAGACTTGCATGCCAACAGCCGCCATATTGGTCACGTGATCTACTTGGAATACCTTATATATCAGTGCGAAATGTGATATTTTTAAAATTAAAAAAATGTAACAAAAATATACAAAAATTATTTATTAAAGGAAATAAATAATTTCAATAAAAATACGGAAAAACGTTGGAAATAATTGTATAAATAAAATTATCTAGTGGGTGTTTTTTATTGAGAAATAAAATTGGTAAAAATGAGATGAGAACATGAAAAAGTGTACCGGGAAAAGTAATTTTCCCTCTGGTAGTTTCGCGAGTAAAAAAATTATATCCGAACGAAAAAAAATTTCAACGAACAATAGGTGGCAAAATATTTTTTTACCCCATGGGGTATTATTAGGGGCTTGTCCGGCATTGTAGAACACCAATGTTTGTAATTAAATAAACAGAGGGTAGATTAAAAGGGGTGTCGATAATAACCATAGGTATAACATGATATTTTTCAGCAAGGTTTGTAAACTTTTCAATTTTTGCTTTATAAAAAAAAATCATTGTTCACCTCTTTTTATTCATCCCCGATTTCTATAAATTATTATTACATTTTTAAACCCCCTTTAAAGTTATGTTTACATATCTCAATAAAAATTTCAAGCTCATTCGTTATGTGTAAACACAAACTCACAAAAAATATGTCACAATGGCCTATTAACAAAAAAATTTGTGTGTTTTATTAAAAACTATAAAACGCATAAAATTGTAATTTAATTGCTCGAAATCTTGTTTTATTTAAAAATCATTAATTGGAAATTAATTATTTTTTGGTTCGTTAATTTGCGTCACGCAAATAATGTTTTCTTAATTATTCACCAGAAATATGGGTTTCAACCCTCATTAATTCATCAAAAAAATAGGGGAGAAATCCCTAAAAAATTAATCATTAAAATGTTTTTTAAAAATTGATTTGAAAGCGATAATTAATGATACTTAAATAAATTTAATTTTATTTCTATTTATTGCTACGCTTTTGTGTGCAAATAATGGCTTCTGCATTGTCAAGGTGTAAGTGAGGTTTTACCCACTAATTGGAAATCTCCAGTGAAAACGGTAAAATCCTCGTTAACAAAAAGCCAAAGGACGTCTGAAATGAAACTTTACACGTTTTATTTCCTTTCCCTGTTGGGAGCCTACGTTATTATTCCATCTTTTTTTCATCCTTCCTGAGGACATTTAAAAGCCAAAAGATGTTCACCCTCATTAAGGCTCACCTTAGGGGGACTCTAAATACTCAAACCCTTTTAACACCCCCCACGAATTACAACTTTCTCGCGCTCATAATGATGAATGGCAAAGTTTTTTATTTAATTGAAATTTTCCTGACATTTTAAATTTTTTTATTTTCTCAGTTTTTGAGGGTCGGAAAAGCGGAAAACCTATACAAAATAGGGATAATACTGAACAATCCGTCCGCGCATAAAGAAATTGTGGGGATAAAATCGCTTTTGTAAACAGATTAATCTTTTTTCTTTTTTGAGGGAGAGCCCAGATGGTCCTTCACAATTGCAAAAGTGGATCAAGAAATATAGCCAAAAACCGCATTATCATTTGACTTTTAAAAAAATTAAATTACTTTAATAATGATTAATGTATTTACAAGAAACATATCTCCACTTTCCTGCCCCAATTTTTTTTGAGTGAAAAATCAAAATAGGAAAATAACTTTAACAGATAGTAACTATCATCTATCATAGTTCATTTCTAATATTAATAAATGATGTGTCCTAGTTTGACCCAAATTATAGTTAGAAGCAGTATGTTATTTTCCTTGGCTTTTAAAACTTTTGATGGAAAAATTAAAAGTTTTTTTGTGTTTAGACAAAAGCATTCTTGATTGAATAATAATTTGTAGATGGCCGCTTGTGGATAAGTTTTCCGAGCTTCATTAAACTATAAACTTTAGCAACAAGTAAATCTTACAGCAATAAAGTTGGAAATATGTTATTTTAATAAAATTAATTTGATGCACAAAACGCATGTGGGTGGGAGAGAGATGGGAAGAAATTGCTAGCAACTTCCAAGTTTCGGCCGTAATGAAATTTCTCTCATAATTGGAGCCAGTTGAAGGTAAATAATCCTTAGTAAAGTGTTTAATTCTGCGAACGCCACCAGAGGCCGTGCACCGCTGAAGGTAAATTTATGTCCAGTAATTAAATGGAGCGAAATTAAACTAATGTTCCAGTTTGGAGCACACTGCACTTAGCATAGATATATTATCATCTAATTATTGTAAAATTCCCTTCCACTACGAATAAATTTTAATTCAACTGCAATACTCAATTCTGCATTTACTACATGAAAACAAATAAAACTTTAATTAATAATCAAAATAAAAAACCATTTAAGGACCTCATATATGCATAAAGAAGTATTTAGCATTTACGATTTATTTATTTTTTCTGATAATAAAATTATTTCTTGAGTAGTATACTTAAATTAGATGAAAAGAATACTTGGCGTAATTTAATCCAGGAAGAATAGTTTTTATATCTAGTTCTATAATTTTACAGGGGATAGGGAAAAGTAGGTAACAGAAAAGTTGTAGGACAAATTTATTTATGATAACAATAAGAAAAAAAGTTTCTCCCAGCAAGTAAAAATCTTTTTGCGATTAAATTGCTAGAGATAAAATATCTAGGTAAAAAAAACCAGGTATTCCACTTAACGGCGAGACTCTGAAATACCCTCGACTCGCGTGCTCGAGGCGTAAGATTGGAACGCTCACGAGACAAGAAAACGTGGTAGACCTAAACAGACGTGGAGAAGATCGATCAATGTAGAGCTAGGACTGCAGTCATGGCCGATGGCCAAAAGTGCTGTCCAGAACAGCGTCTGAGGGCGAAAACCTAGATGTTCCGACTAAGAAGCTAGAGGAGCAAGAGAAGAAGAAATTTTACTTAATAATTCTGAAAATTACAATCCAGGTAAAAAAGTTTACATATCAAAAAGTAAATGGGAGAGATGCAGTCAACCCACAGAATAGGAAAATCACTCTTAATTCTTACTGACTCTGGAAACCTGTCCTAAGCAATAAGCGTTAGTAATAAGCTTTGGTAATGGTCCTGTGATGTGGATCAAAATTACTCTTTTTTAATGAATAAAAAAATTTTGTGTTCGGGTTAACTACCTAAAAAGGAGAATATCTAGAAAATAAGTGCTATAAGAAACTAAGAGAAGGAATGAAGAAGCTGAAATGGTGTGCAAAAGAATAAATAACTGGTCAGTAAAAAAGTTGAGAAATTTTTTAAGGATAACTGAAGAAATGTAAACAAAAAGAAGTTTTTGTAAAGAGTATCGAAAAGAAGATTTTAGGTTGTGTATTTCAGAAATAAGAGCAAAAGGAATACCAAAGTTAAAAAAGTTGTATCAGAAGAGCTGTTTAGGTTTGTTTAGCTATTAGATTGCACTTGGTGTAAGAGTTGCTGTGTTCTAGGGATTTATTGTACCGATAACCGGAGCAGTTAAAAACGATTTGTTGCATCGTTTGGTTTTCAACAGTACGGTTCTAATTCTTAGAAAATCCCAATTTCTTTAATATATTTTTGCTTTGAATTCTGTTAAACTTGGAAGACTGGGCACGTCAAAACCGAGTGGTTTCATTGATGAATTAACTTGTGTTGTAGTTTCTCCAGGTTCTGAATTTTACTTATTTTTGCACAGTTGCACCATTTAGAATTTGTTACTTATTACATTTAAAGGAACACGTCTTAATAATGGACTTGTACTGAGTGCTGCTTTTCTTGAATGAAGAAAGCGTTAAGCGTTAAGCTATTCTTAAATCAAAAGTATTGTATACCCATGTATTTCTATAGGCCCTGGGTTCTAAACATAAAACGATTCTTATCGTGTTACTTAGATCGTACAATAATTTTATTTGCATGTACATAGTTAAACCATACTAGGGAACAGTAATCCGCCACCAAGTGAGCTTAAGGTACACCAGAAGTTCTAAAAGTGCGAGCTCGGGGTCGGGCTCGGGCTCACTAAGCAAGCTCTTGTATAATATTGTCTTTTAACTAGATTTTGGCAGCTCTAGTTTAAAAGTATTTTCTAAATATTAGCGCTTTATCCAGAATTATACTCAGGTACTTGTAATATTGTTTTATTAACAGTAATTGGTAGTGGGGGGTTGGCATTCCAGTTGTTTATATAGAATCTGGTAACCTAAATTTTAGATTGCTTTGGGTATAACCCCCACTTAAAAAATAGATGCAGATCCTTAGACAGTTTCTTTTGCGGGCCCAGAGATGCGGTGTCGTTCCACCAGGTCAAGGTCATTGGTGTATGGGTTAAAAAACAAATATGTACCTTGTTTTACTAGGTCTTTCATATGGGTACACAGGAAAAAGTCCGCGACTTAGAATATTAAATATTAGCTTGTAGATATTAATGCAAGGCATTGAGTCGAATAATTTAGGCAGCAAACCTTTTCTTCCGACGGTGTCTTACGTTGCAGTGAGGTCGATAAACGCAGCATAAGTTTTGAGTGTTATGTTTATTCTAAAATTGACGTCCGATGTGATATGTGAAACCAAATAAAGCAGGTTTATTATGGTTGAAAGCCTACCTGCTCTCGCGAAGGTCATCCATAATTTAGCGTTGCTGTATCGTCGGTTAATAAATGAATTAGATTTTAACTAAAACATGTAATTGAGAACATAACACATTTAATAGGAATCTTAGACTGATTGGCGCTTTTCGAAGTAACCTTTCGCGATACTTGTGAGACTAAGAAGTAGCTAAATAACTTGACTTTGAAAGCTCTATAAAAACATTTATTAGGACCACAGGAAGCTAATAAGACAAAGATAAAGAAAAACCTGGAGATCTTATATTTAATTAAATACGCTGTTTAAGACGATAGATTTTACACCACCATGCTACCAGAAGCAACTAAAATTCTTCTTGTGACTCGTTTTTCAGAGTCACACTCTACACTACTTCGGAGAAAGAGCAGATATCAAATTAAAGGATGGCGTAATCAAACGCTTTTTTTCTTATAAATCACCGGGTTTGGACAAATATTTACAGTCCTTCTTTAATGGGATCTGCATAGCTTAATAGTTCAACCGATGAAAATCTTCAGGGATTTTTCGCCTTAATATACATATCCCTACCATGAAGAGATGTAAAAGTCACATTTATAACCAGGTTGTATTCTAAAACAACAGATAAATTACTTTTCCCCACCACTTAAACCTTTTTTCTTTTAAAAACTTTGGGTAAACTGTGCGAAAATCTACAGAATCGGCGCTGCACACTATTACAGACCGATTTTGAACGGTTAAATTTTCCCACTAGGAGTTTTTATTAATATTAAAAATGCTTTTGTCAAAAAAGCAAATTTAAAACTGCTTTTCATTTAGTCAAAAACATGCTAGAAAAAAAAACAGTGTATGTAAATGTGGAACTCATCACCATAATCGTTGCAATGGTTTGTTCACAAAATAGTGCTGTGATCACTATTATTAAATATAGTAGTAAATAGTGTCCTAAGAAGCCTCAATCATGAAGATTTTCACCTTACAAAGTATTCGAATATTATAATTATTCTTTTAGCAGATAAATTTAAGATTTTTCTATGCAACTTAAAGCAGAAAGCTTTTAAGATAATCGAACATGCAATAACCAGTCCTTGATCATTAACCCTTTAAAAATCGAAATAGTACTCTTCACTAGAAAAACAAACTAAGAACAGGCTTAAGCTATCAAAACTTTTTGACACATAGGTTAAAAACTTGAGCGCCACCCTTAACAGCGAACTCACATGATCACCACACCTTAATGTAAGAGAACTGTGGGAAGGATATGGCAGCCATCTATAAATATTATACCATGGTTATACATGTCAGTAATATAACTAATAATTTACAGATAAACGATCTGGTGACCAAGAGTCTGACAGAAATCCTTAGCAAAATAAATTACCCAGTTGCAAAGAATAGCATGTCTTACTGTAACAAGAGGCTTGCAAATAACACCCACAACAGAAGTTAAGACAATGCTCCATCTTTTTCCTAGCAACATATATGTAGAGCAGGTGGGGCTACTCAGTTGGATTCTGATACAAAAGCAGTACGGCAAACAGATATTTTTTTCTTTTAGAGGGGACGTGCAAAAAGACATACTTACTGCGAAGAAAAACGGACGAGTCACTTTGCTATGGTAACTGACGAGTTTATCGAAAATTAATTTTTCGAAAGCAAATTTATCGAAAACGAGTTTATCCAAAACTATATCTAACAATCCCAACAAAATATTAAGATGCGCAGGTAAACGGGAAGAAAAAAAAAGAAGATCATTTAATATACGGACGGACTTATAACCAAAGGAAAATTTGAGAGTATACTTGTAAAACTTGATATATCCTTAAGTATATCTCTAGAGTCTAGAACATTTGCAACGGCTTAGCAAAGTGCAATTAACGGCATTACCTATTTTTCTTGTGAAAAAATCAATTTAATACAGAAATACAAAAGAAAGGATAATCAGGTGTTTGAAAATTTACGGTATTAATGACTTTCTCTTTTTTAAATATTTCCTTTTTACCTTTCGCGTAAAGAGGTATGGTCTCTTTGGTATGCACAGGTGTCGAATATGTACAATCCATGAAAATGTCAAGAAAGCCGCTGCTTTTGTTGTACAACTATCAGCAGATTTACCAACAGACTTTATTATCACGTTCTCTCGTGCCCCTAACATTTGTCGTAGTAGATTCTAGCAACGAATGAACTGCGAGTCTCCGGTGCCTCAAA
>JARJDX010076756.1:0-13109 GCA_030264735.1 Gymnusa sp. GC000175
AAATGCAAGGAGTATTTTTGTGTGTTTTCACACAAAACAGAAAATATTTAAAATTTAACAATTAAAACACTTATTTGTCATAAGAGTTCTATATGAATACAATAAATGTCAACCGACTAGTTAGTTCACGATCTACCGCTAGACGGCGTCCCTTTTAAAGTTAATTCCCAATAGGCGATTCAAATTAAGTTTTGCCGCCATATTTTATTGCACATGGTGGGTAAAATAAGGTTATGACAGATTATAATAATAGTAACCGTTTTCTGCGTGTTTTCTTATATTTGGTGAATTTGTAAATATCGTTTAAATATGTAAACACATATAAATAAAATAAACTCCCCACCATGGAGTGGTACATTTTTCCACGCTAGAGGGCGTATCGCTTAGCTTGAATCGCCGCCAATTGCAGATGCTATTTAATTTTTGCAGTGTTGGCAGCATGTAAAACAGAACATTTTTTTATTATTCGGCTGCTGTTTCGTTAATTTTAGGTACTCCATGGCAAATTGCAAGCTTTGCTTCTTTGAAAGCGGAGGCCTAATTTATTTTACATCTACATCTGCACATTCTTCTTCCATATGAAAGTATGAAACCCCTCATCCACCATAACCTTATTTAAAGACCTTAATAATTAATATTAATTTAGAGAGATTTAACAGTACCTTAGCTATAATATAATATACCTAAACATAAACAATAATCGTTGATTGAACTATTATATAATAACCATATAATAGTTCAATCAACGCAATAATGTTTCTTTTTAAAGTCCTTTTTACAGACATACATCTTATTACTATTGGTTTTTTAATACCAATTGCTATCGTTTTTTCATTTGCTGACTTAAGGGAAAAATATGCAGTCTAATGTTTTCTTCTACAAATGTAGAGCACCAAGGCACACTAAAATATTTATTTGTTGTTCTCTTTGTATTTCTTAGCGAATATTTTTTTAACATGTGCATAACCAAGAATATTTTTCTTACACCCTACTATTTAGTTTCGCTGGACGCCGCCAGCTGGACAGCAAGAAGCGCAAAGCGTATAAAGTACAAAAAAATAACTCAATGAATTAAAATAATGTATGTAATAAATAACTCGGGAAATTGAAATTTGTTAATTTATAATTCATTGAATTATATGTCCGTGTCGTAATATTATGGGAATGAAAATCTCAATGCTAAATGTAAATTTCTTATCAGTTTTATAGAATTTCTGAATATCAGTAACAAAATCCCAAATATAGGTATACTATAGGCAACCAACATTTCATTTATAATTAAATCTCATTGGTGGAGCGCAGACAGTAAATCGTTGCGCGATAAGTTCCGAGCATTTTCAAACTCAAACTCCGAGCGGGTCATAGTGGAACGAAGACGAGTGAGTGAGGTTATGTGATTAGTGTTGTTCCACACGTGCTCAAAGTTGTGTTTCTAACAAAATATTTAATAATTCGAAATGACAGTAGTTGTACACATTTAAAATGAGTACACAAGATCCATTTCTAGAAAACCTCAAGAGGTTTTCTAAAACAAATTCAGATTTCAATAATCATCTTCAAAAAATAAATCTGAATGTGAGTAAATAAAAAGGTTTTCATTTCCATTTTTAAAATAAGAAATAAAAATAATTATGTTTTGTACTGTTAGTAATAAATAAAATTTAAAATGTGTTTTGTGTTTTTATTATATTGTAACTTTATATATAAATGTTTTTAAGATTTTATCCTGGATAATGACTTCTTTTGGTTAATTATTATTTCTAATTTAAAATTTATATATAAAGTTACAGTTATTAACTAACAATAAATTATTTAATAACAAAATTATTTAGCATGTGATTCGAAATGAAATTAAAGCAGAAAAGTAATTGAGTTTTTGGTTAATTTATCAATAACATTACGTTAATCTCAAATATTTTAACAAAATTATAATTAAAAATATCATTTTCTTATACATAGGCATTATCCAAGGAGGATATCAAGAATTTGTACTTAAAATTGTCTGAATATTTATTAAATCCAGAATGTACTTCCACAATTGTACAATATTTTAGACGAGACTTGCTAAATATTTTATCTTTGGCAATTGATTTTGAAAGCAATGCCACTTTCGATTATGAAATTATTATAAGAAATACAGTGGCATTAGCGAAACTGATCAAAATTCATCCAGATAGTGAGAGGTAATTATTATTTTTTAAATTTTTTTGTGTGCATAATTTACTTTTTTTTTAACATTGATTACCAAAAATTATAAACAATTATGTCCTTTTAATCATTTTTTTGAAATTTTTGACCCATAAAAGTTAATATTAAAGCCTGGAACAAATAAATTTAAAAAAAGTTTTCAAGACATTTGTTGATTATTATCAAAAAATATATTCAACTTAAGATACAATTTATTGCTATCATATCATGCAAGAGTAAGCAAAATGAATCAATTTTGTTCTAAACATGTTTATTTACATCAAAAATGACTGCAATTAAAGAGAATTGTAGTGAGAAAAGCAGAACTTTTAGAATCAAATAAATTTTATTCTTAAAATCCAAATTGTTTATAATTTAAAACACCTTTATTACAATAATTCTATAACAAATTTAATTTTAGTTTCATCCTGAAATATTTTTCAAAATATCCAGGCCCACTAGCATCAAGCAATGAAGCTTGCTCAGTACCAAAACGCAGAAAGATAGAAGCAACCAATTACAACTTTAAAGACATAGATGTGGTAGATGCTTGCTACAAATTATTAACCTTTCACCCAGAATTTTTCAAAACCCACTGGAATTGGTCAAACTTTTTTAACAAATACAAATCGCATTCCGATTGCATGATAAAATGGATTTATTGTCAATGTTTAGCAATTTATTCAGGCATGAATGAAGCACAACTACAAACATACTTAAAACAGCAATTAGCAGCTGATAAAATTATAGAATGTGAATTAAAATATAACAATGAGCATGATACGAATCATGTTGAAAAATTGAATGAAGATTCATCTGAAAATTTTTTTACTTCTGATAATGTAATTTGTATTAGTGGAATATATTTACCTATTCATGTTAAAAATGATGTAGAAATTTTGAATTTAATCGAAGTTGAATCGACGAAGAGAAATTTGCATAAAATTGCGTTGGGGATTGCTACAAATAAAACAATAAGTTTGTTGGGACCTGTGGGGAGTGGAAAAACTTGTCTTGTTGAATATTTAGCTGCCAAAACTGGAAGGATTTTGGGCGACAGTTTTATTAAAATACAATTGGGTGATCAGACTGATAGCAAAATGTTGTTAGGAACTTATAGGTGTACTGATATTCCTGGAGAATTCGTTTGGCAACCTGGAGTTTTAACACAGGTAAAATATTTTAATATTAATGCATTTGATAAGTTTTATTGTATTTTACTTTCATTTTGAAAGTTTTTGAAAATTTTTAAAATCGAGATTTTTTATTCATAGGCTGTGTTGGATGGTTCCTGGCTTCTTTTAGAAGATATAGATTCTGCTAGCATGGACATTGCTTCAGTTTTAAGTGGTTTAATTGAAAACGGATATTTAACAGTTCCTGGTTTTCGTGATTACATTCCCATAACTCCAGGATTTCAATTGTTTCTCACACAAAGGTAAGTGAAATTTTAAGATCCTTCATTTTGGGCATGGTAAATTTGTGCCCCTATATGATACTCATATAAATAAAAGCTGTGATTATGAAGAACTATAACTATGTTATTGATATTGCACAGAATACAGTTCAGTTTGATAAATGAAAACTAACAAAATGATTTCTAGAAAATTGGAATTTTAATTGAAAAACTTTTAGTCAAATTTTTATGCTCTCATTGTAATTTAGTTAATATTGGTTAAAATTGGTATTATTTTGGTCAAATTTTAGCCAATTTTGGTCAAAATTTAGATAATTTTAATACAAATTGCAATGTTTTTGTCAAATAATCAATGATTTTATGTATAAATATAATGACTTTAGTCCTAGTTGAAAAATTTTCGCAACATTTAATAATATTGGTTGAAATTGCAATGATTTTGATCAAATTGAAGCGATTTGTGTCAATATTTAGATGATTTTGTGTAAAAATATATTGATTTTGCTCAAGATTAAACAATTTTCTTTAAAATTGAGTTTTTTTTAAACAAATTTGTGTTTTTAACCATATATTAGGGATTTTCGTCAAAATTTGGATAATTTTGTGTGAAAATTTATCGATCGTGCGTCAAAATTTAACGATTTTCATAAAAATTTGAAGTACTTTTATTGAAATTACTGGATTTTGTTTAAATTTAGAAGATTTTCTTGGAAATTTAAATGATTTTGGATAAAATTTCCATGGTTTTGGTGAAATATCAGTCTATTTCGACAAAATGTAGTTTTTGACAAAATGCAATATGTTTTTTTAAATTGAAGTGGTTTTTGTTAAAATTGAGATAATTTTGGGTAAATTTTGGTCAAAATTAAATGATTTTCACTAAAATTAAAATGATTTTGATAAAAATTGTAATAATTTTTGTAGAAATTGAATTACTTTGAAAAAAGTTGCAATGATTTTGGTAATAACAAGAAAATATTCTCAAATGTGATTTTTTTTGAAAAATGTCGATAGTCATAAGGTTATCTTTCATTAATTTCGATGATTTTGGAAAAATTTCTTAAAAAAAACAGATGATTCTTGTTAAAATGGCAATGATTTTTGACAAATTTTAAGTGATTTTAGTCAAGATGATGATATCTTTAATTAAAATTGCGAATATTTTGTTCAGCTTTAATCAATTTTCATCAAAATTTAAAAGATGTTGCGTATAAATTTGATCATTTGATCAGAATGAGGCAATTTTTGTCAAAATTTGGTTAATTTTGTTTTATTTTGCGATGATTTTGATCACATTTAGAAGTTTATGTTAAATTTTAGATGGTTTTAGCTATCAAACAACAAAAGTATTAAATCAACAAGAAAATATTCTCAAATGTGATTTTTTTTGGAAAATGTCGATAGTCATAAGGTCATATTTCATTAATTTCGATGAGTTTAGAAATTTTTTTTAAAAAAACAGATGATTCTTGTTAAAATGACAATGATTTTTGACAAATTTAAGTGATTTTAGTCAAGATGATGATATCTTTAATTAAAATTGCGATTATTTTGTTCAGCTTTAATCAAGTTTCATCAAAATTTAAAAGATTTTGCGTATAAATTTAATTATTTGATCAGAGTGAAGCAATTTTTGTCAAAATTTGGTTAATTTTGTTTTATTTTGCGATGATTTTGATCACATTTAGGAGTTTATGTTAATCTTTAGATGGTTTCGGTCAAATTATGACGAGTTTATTAAGATTGGTATGAATTTGGAGGGATTCAAGCGATTTTCACCATAATTTTGATTAAAATTTCTGTAACTTTTATTTTTTAATTTTACATGTTTTTGCAAATTTTGGTTTAATATAATATGAATTTGATCTGGGTTAAGCAATTTACATAAAAAAATTGTCAAATCAATGTAATTTAGATTAAAATTGATTGGTTTTTAGTTAAAAAGAAAGAATCTTTTAAATAAATGGATAAGATTTTCGCAATTTTGATAAAATTCACACATTTTCTTTTAAATTTATTTCAAGTAATAAATAATTAATTGTTGTAAGAGTTATAATTGTGATAACTTTACTTAATTTTGGTCAAAATTTAAATGAATGCTTAATATAATGATTTTATTCAAATTTTTTGTCAAAGTTTATACAATTTTGGTATAATTTGAGTGATTTTTTATAAAAATTCGATGATAATTTAATGATTTTCACGTGAAAATCCACATTTTTATTTCGAAATTAAACGAAAACAACCTTTTTTTCAATTTAGAATTTAGACTTTCGCGACTGAGGTCGATTTAACTTTTCTTACTTTCGGGTTTAAGTCGCTTATTTTTATTGGTTGTTGCCAACGTTTCGGACTTTTCCGCCTTGAGAATGCTCCCTGCAATGGCGAGCGAAACAATGGCATTAACCATAAAAATTAGCGACTTAAATTTGTGAAATTTTGTTACGTTAAATTAAAACGCCTTGCCGCCAAGCCTATAATACTTTTGCGCAAACGATCATTAAACTTACATGGTGTGTTAATTCCATTATTCATTTTTACATTCACATTTTTCTTACAGATTAGTGGCAACAATAACTGGTCACCACAAAAAGTATTCAAATGCAAATACCTTACTAGAAAAACATGTTTTAAGCATAAACATTGAACCTTTATCCCCTTCCGAACTTATAGAAATTATTAGCACCTTGCATCCGAAATTGAAAACCATTTGTAGTAGAATGGTAAACGTTTTTCTTCTCTTTTCCAATGATTCAAATAAATTCCCACGGAGCCGCCTAACATCAACGAGGGATTTATTTAAATGGTGCTTAAGGGCTGTTATAGATTTTGATGTAGCAAGCCAAAATAGCGCGTTAAAAGTTCTACAAGATGCTATTGATATATTTTGTTGTTCGTTTTCTAATCTAGAGGAGCGTTTAAATTTAGCCAAAGAAATTAGCTCACAATTAGGCATAATTAATGAAAAGGCTAAATATTTTTGCCAACAATACAAACCACATTTAAGCTTGACTGAGGTAAATTTAAGAGCTGGACGGGCCTCAATTGATAGATATGAGGATTCCGTCAAAAAATCTGTACAATTTTGTTTTACAAGACCATCTGCTTGCTTATTAGAACGTATTATGTGTTGTGTCAGCTTACACGAACCCGTTTTACTGGTAGGAGAAACAGGAACAGGAAAAACCTCCACAGTTCAATACATTGCACAAACAATTGGACAAAAACTGATTGTGATAAATATGAATCAGCAGTCAGATTCTGCTGATTTACTTGGGGGGTACAAACCTGTAGATTTAAAGTTTATAATTGCTCCAATTAAAAAGGAATTTGAAAATGTTTTTACGTCTTATTTCAATCCGGAGTCAAACAGGAAATTTTTAAATAACCTAAATTATTGTTTTAATGATAGGCAATGGATAAATCTTATTAAATTAATGAAGCATAGTTATAAGGCTGCTATGACTAGGCTTTCAGATGTAGATAAACGCAAAAGGCCGCTCGATGAGGAAAAAAGTGCTAAAGAAGCTAATAATTTTAAGCTTTGGAAGGATATTGGAGATAAATTATTAAAATTGGAGGTGCAATTAAAGCACAAAAATACTCTGGCCTTTGCTTTCATTGAAGGCAGTTTAGTTAAAGCCATACAAAATGGGTATTGGGTACTTTTGGACGAAATCAATTTAGCAAACGCGGAAACCTTAGAATGTCTATCGGGCTTACTCGAAGGTTCCCGCAGCACGTTAAGTTTGCTTGAAAGAGGCGATAAAGTTCCGATAAAACGCCATTCAAATTTTACCCTATTCGCTTGCATGAATCCATCAACAGATGTTGGAAAAAAAGATCTTCCAGTGGGCTTACGCAATCGTTTTACCGAATTTTTCGTCGAAGAATTAACGGACAAAAACGATTTACTTCTATTAGCAAACAGTTATTTAGAAGCTATGTCTCTCAGTGCTGAAAAATTGGAAAATATCGTTAAATTTTATTTAAATGTTCGCAAAGAAGCCGTGACAAGTTTATCAGATGGTTTGGGACACAAACCACATTTTTCACTGAGATCGCTATGTAGAGCGCTAACTATTGCATCTAAAAACCCTTGTGGGACTTTCAATAGGAGTTTGTATGAAGCTTTTTGTTTGAGTTTTCTTACCCAACTTGATGCTTCTTCCTATAAAACAGTTGAGGCAATGATTGCCAAGTAAGTAATTATAATTCATGATGTATGGAGTTATATACACGTGTACTTCGCAGGTATACAATTGGTGGCCCTAAAGAATTAAAAGCAGTTTTAAAACAACCAATTATGGAGCCTAAATCATCCAAAATTCATTTACAATTTGAAGGATATTGGATTGTTAAAGGCGATTTAGAGTCTGTTGTTATGGATGATTATATTTTAACAGAGTCTGTTAGGCGTAATTTAAAAGATTTGGTCAGAATTGTTTCCATTGGTGGTTTGCCTGTGTTATTGCAGGTAAGTAAATGATGTATTTGGTCCCTCAAGCTTGCCACTGATTTTCCGCTTCTGAGTACGAGAAAATTTTTGCGCTAAAATTAACAATTTTTCGTTTCAGGGCGACACATCTGTAGGAAAAACAAGTTTAATTACTTACTTAGCTAAAGCATCCGGCTACAAATGTGTAAGAATTAATAATCACGAACACACTGATTTACAAGAATATATTGGTTCATACATAGCAAATGAAGATGGAAAACTACAATTTCAAGAAGGTAGGCATTTTGTTAAAATGAAATTTTTTAGGGCTTGATAGTTTAAGTTGATAAATTAGGAATTGGATTGAAACGGAAAGTGAAACGTTAAGTGAGATCATCGTTTTTATTATGAGTGGGCTTGGTTTCATAAATTTTTCATTACTTTACCAGTGAGTTGTTAAAAGTGAGAGGGTTGCAAATTACTTCAAATTAGCATGTATAGTAACTACGCTTGGTTTCACATTTCCGTTTCATACTGCACTCGCCCCTAGAGAGGGGTAAAGTAAATTCCGGTCCACCCATCACTCTGTGTCACAGTAAAGCGTGGCAAGCGCATTTCACATTTTCGTTTACTTATCAGTGCGGCTCTACTATTTAAATTTTTTTGAGGGAGGGGAAATCCTCATAAACACCGTCAGCGCTTGGTTTTAATGCTGTGGCCACACTAACACTAACAACTACCGTCTATTATCGCAATAATTAAGGCGTTAAAAATATAGATTAAACAAGCGGTAAATTGAGCAGCTACACTGGCGTTTCACGTCTATTGCATAGCCAGAATACCTACAATTAACGCGCGAATTCTCTCAGTCAAATAGACTGCCACCATAGGTATTACCTAACGTCTAATAACGCCAATAATAACGGCGATAATACATTAGCGCGTTAAGTCGTGGTTACAGCACTGTTATGCCAAGTAACGCGGCAAAAAACGGCATTAAGAGTGGCCCCGGCATAATGCACCAGTAGATAGTCTCTTACCGTTTAAAACCCGTCGCTCTGATGCCTCTTCTGTAAGGCCGCTTCTCACTTTTGCCTCAGTTCTATCAAACTTTGCCGTTCTTCGGGCTTGCGTTCTTGCAAAATTTGCGCAATCAAGAGCTGTGGGTTCTTTCACTTTTTCTTTAAAGCAATCACCATATCAGTGCTTAATACATAATAATATTATGTCCTCCTGAGCATAGGATTTCCCGCTTGGCACTAGAATTTGATTGTAGCCTCGTCAAAACTGAAACTTCTTTGTCATTTGCTTTCACCAGTAGCATAAGGTCATCTGCAAAAGCGATCGTCGTGGTAGTCCACATAAGAGCTAACTTTAGGACTGCAGATTCCATAGTATATGGGTTTCAGAACCGATCCCTGTGGGGATTTTGTCTTTTCCATTTTACTTTTATCTTTCAGTTACGCAGTTGTTGCATTTATTGGATGTAGTGGTATCTCTCTACGCCGCATTTCTTAAATAATTGGGCAATACCTTGCTGTGTTGAATGCGTTTTTTACATTCAGCAACACTAAGGCCGTCCGCACACGGGTCGTTTGGTACTCGACTCGAAGTCGGAGCGTCATGTGCGTTTCATACGAACTAGGCGATGCAAGCGTAATGTGCTCCGCATACGGTCGTGGTGTTTTGTCAGTCAGCTTGCGATTTTTCAACCAGGAAGGTACAAAACATCTTCATTTTCCTTTTATATTATATAATGAACAATTAAAGTGATAAGGAAGATGCTGTCATGTTTTATTGGTGTCGTCGGATGAAAAGAAGAAGAACTCAAAGAGTATGGGTTCATCCGTACGCTGTTTGTTGCGGCAAAATAATTGCAATAAACCGATTCAAAAATTTTGGCATTTTATAAAATGTCAAAAAAATCGTATAATCGTAAACTTCTCCCACAAATTTGATATTAAACACCTCCATCGTACACGATGCAAGCGTAACGCTCGATTTTTCCCGTTCCCAACAGGTCGCATGGTTCGAGCGACGATCGAGACGCTTACGATTTGATTGCCAAACGCCTCGTTGGCGGCGCTCCACTTACTTACATTGTTGTACAGTTGGAGGGGGAATCGCTGCGACTTCGAGTCGCAGACGCTTCGAGTACCAAACGACCCGTGTGCGGACGGCCTAAGACGCCTGTATTTTTCCTGTTCACATCTTTGTAAATCTTCTCGATTGACCACTTTAAAATCCATTTTAATTTTCATTCTCCTGTCTCTATTTCTCTTGTTATGATCTCGTACAGCTTGCTTAGTGAGTTTATTAAGCAAATTGTTCCAAAGGATAAGTTTCATAAGTTTTTACCTCTTTTTGTTAGTAGAATTAATTTTTTCACCATTTCGTTGGGAATTTAAGCCGTCTTAGTAGTTCATACCGGACCTGTAACCTCAGTAAGTATTTCATTTATGAATTGTGCTTTATTGTTCTTCATTTTTTCTGCCGCCTGTAGCAGTTTTTCCGTGTAGAAGTTAACCATTGAGTTGACGATTGATAAGGGGGAGGAAGTTCGGTCCGCCTTACTCCTCGGTGGTACACTAAAGCAAGGCAAGCGTGTTCCACATTTTCGTTTCAATCTCTTAATTTCGTCTTTACACTACAATGAAATTACAGTTGAACTTCCATAACTCGATCTTCTATAAGTCAAATTTTCTATATCTCGATTTTTTTCACAAATTTTTAATCAAAATTGCATTTTGTAGTTATTTCTGTAATTCAAATTTTCTACTTCTAGAATATTTTTGCTGGAACTGCGATGATTCGACTTAGGGAAGTTCGACTGTAATTCAAAAAGTTAACGACAACGCACCAGTCGTTTATTTAAAGTTTGTTTTTTATAAATACCCAATTTTAGGATTATTGGTCCAAGCAATGCGAAAAGGGCATTGGATAATATTAGACGAGCTTAATCTGGCTCCAACGGATGTTCTTGAAGCTCTAAATAGGGTGCTGGATGATAACCGAGAATTATTTATTCCCGAGACTCAGGAAACGATCAAAGCGCATCCAAATTTCATGTTATTTGCAACGCAAAATCCTCCAGGAGCATATGGTGGGAGGAAAATGCTCTCCAGAGCTTTCAGAAATAGATTTGTCGAGTTGCATTTTAATGAAATTCCACATAATGAATTAGAATTTATTTTACATAAACGATGTCAAATGGCTCCATCATATGCTAAGAAAATGATTAGTGTTATGAAAGATTTACAGGTTAGTGTTACTTCTCAGAATTGATGCAACACAATTATATATTAAGCAATGGATCTTTGGGTTCTCGTCATAAGTTCGCTATTTAGGCTACGACATGAAATGTTATTGTTGACATGTTTAAATGGGTAGGTTGGTAGGTGATGCGCTGAATCGTATGTTAGAATAATCGGGTGCGCCATATTGTTTGGTGACTGGAACCCAAAGATCCATTGCTTTATGTTTTATCTTTGCTAACATATATATTGGCATGTGAAAAAATATTTTAAATAAAATTTTCTATCAAATTTTGATCTGTGTCACGGGCGCAAAAATACTTTGTCAGAGACAGTAAAGTACTTTGCTTCAAGATGGCGCTACCACTCCCACTTTTAAGTGGGAGATACTTGTGCACACCTATAAGTTGTCAGCCAGCTAGACTTGGTCAAGATGTAAATAAAACGCTAAACGAAATAGGGTTAAGCGAAATTATTTTTTGCATATATATTAACTTGCAAAGGTTACACAACACAAACATATATAATGTGTGTATGTAAATAAAAACAGAAATTCATTATAGGCGATTCAAATTAAATTTTCCCGTCATAATTATGGGCGGAGTTTACGCTCAAAATAGGCAGGCGGTGGTTTAAATCACCCCTGTTTATCATAATTTGCATATAGCATGGACATGAATAAACCTATTTAAGTCAGTTTAAAGTTCTCCGCTAGGTGGCGTATCGCTTGAATCGCCTATATTTGGGCAAACACGCAACGATATTTACGTAATAATTTTGTTTAGACAAGAAGACGTGGTTCTGCCGCTTTTGCAGGAAAGCATGGTTTCATAACATTAAGAGACCTCTTCAGATGGGGTGAAAGATATAGGCTGGCCCAAAATATCAACGCTTTATATGATTGGGATCAACATCTTGCTGATGAAGGATTTTTATTGCTTGCTGGTCGCGTGCGTAAAATGCAGGAACGTGAGGAGATTGCACAAGTTATTCAAAAACATATGAAAAGAGAAGTTGTTCCTGATAATTTATTTACCTGTAAATATCTAGCAGCTAATTTAGAATAATTCATTTTAAAGAAGGAGCGCGCGTAAATAAATGCGCACGTGTATAGCGATAATGCACAAAGCCGGTAGTCATTTAACATATATTTAAAGTGCTTCGAATGCGCCCAAAATTAACCGAAGAGAAGAACGCTCACTATCTGAGTGTTCACGTGCGGATCACGCGTTGATCATTGTTTACGCGAGCTCCGTATTGAAAATGAATGAAGAATAGTCAAATGGATTGATTTAAGTTATTAATTGCTGTGATTTTAGTATCGCCTAAAACATCCAGCGTAACGCGCGATATTTTAGAAAAGCTAAAGTCAAGCCAATCCAGCCATGAAAATATTGTTTGGACGTATAATATGCGCCAATCGGCAGTTCTTGTTTCTAAAGGATTGCAGTTTAACGAACCAATATTGTTGGTTGGTGAAACAGGAGGAGGCAAAACGACAGTTTGTAATATAATTGCAGAAAGTAACGGGCAAAAATTGGTTACAGTCAATTGCCACATGCACACCGAAAGTAGTGACTTTATAGGGGGATTAAGACCAGTACGAGATCATTCGGTAAGTTATTCTTTTAGTAGGATACAGATTATCGATGTGAATTACTAACCGAGCCACGAACTGTGCCGCACGCTGCGTTTTGAACAATTAACAAACAATTTTTACAGCGAACCTTACGTACTATTAACGAACATCATTGTGACGTTAGTTTCCATAATGTAAAACATAACCCTCCTCGTGGCTCATTTTTTTCTATTA
>JARJDX010076803.1:0-11408 GCA_030264735.1 Gymnusa sp. GC000175
AATTTTAATGTCAATTGCAACCTTAAATTTATCCACTCGGTTATTAATATTTTTTAAATGGATGTTAAATTGAATTTGTGTTCATTTTCTACTATTAATAAAAATTCCAATTTGCAACCCTTTGTCGATTAGTAATTAGTTTGACGAACCAAAAATTATTTCTAGATATTTTTTAAATTATGAAAAAAACTGGATTCCTCAAAAAAGATTTACCCCTCGCCTTCGCCACATTTTTTCCGGTTCACAACATTTTATTTGACCATCTGCAGAAAAAAATTGCCCACCCCTGCAGTGACAAGAGCCAAGTAAGGTCGCGATTGGCGATCTAGGTTACGTTGATAGAAGTAGAAGTTATATATTCTGCAAGAGTGGAAATACTTTGGTAGGATTCGGGCTGTTGAAGAGAGTCTGGGCATAAAGCAATGGCAAGACTGCAGGAGATATATTAGCAGAGTGCGACACATTGGAAGGCCCACGCTGCCGTCTATCGCTATGCCATCTAGTGTATGACGGGTCAATACCCCCTATACTTCGAAATGGACAGTTTTATATTCATAGAACATCAAAAAAAAACAATAACATATAAAAAAAGGTGCGGAACGAAGTAAAAAAAGCATAGATAATTAAAACCACATCTATTAAAGCAACATTTTTCATTCCATTTAAACAATGCGCGATTAATGAGCGGCAACGATTGCAAAAAAGATTTACAAGGAAACAAAAATACAAAACATTTTGGCTATTGGCTTATTGGCTATTGGGTTATTGTCTGTGTGCTGTGCAGTACCCATGAAGGAAAATGGCATAAGGAATAGCTATAAATCACCTGATCGGTTTCACATGATTATAACAACAAAGATGTAAACAATTTTTGTTTTCAAAGTACGCGCTTGTAAATCACGCGCCCTTGATATATTTTAATGCTTACTTCCAGGCACGCGCAAATTTATTTATTTATTAGATATTTAAAGAAACGCGCGCACGCGATTCTCCGCGGAACACCACATAAAGAAAAAGGTGTGCCTGTAACGAATTATGTGTGACATACTCCCCCATTGTAAATTTAAAAAATAAACGTGGAGATTGTTTTTGTCACCTTTATTGTGCGACTGTTTAATTCGACAGGGTATTGATGGCTCGCATTTGGTATTAAACGATTTCGCATTAAAAACCCCATTATCTAAAATCTACAGACTAACACAGAGGAGATAGGAAAATATGCTAATTGAAATGGAAACCGACCCGTCGAGGGTTTATTATGCAAATAAAGTTTAATTTAAATCATTTAACTTGCAGCACATAAGCTAAGATACGATCTTTGGAATCGCACCAGAATGTCCCAATATTAATACCGATAATTATTTCATAATTGTTTGCGACAGATTCGTTTTTATTTGTTTTCAAACGACCACCGAGAATGACGAGTACTTCTCAGTTTTGACGACCACGGTTTATAAAAGTTAATTGATACTTAAGGAAGATAATTGCCAATATCTAAATTCGTGCCTAAACTGCATTTTCTTCCTAAGCAATTTCTTGATTTCGTAGACACGTGTTGGATTACAGTGGCAATTATGCAATGTTTTTACTTGGTAGCCGATGCAAGGTATTAAAACGTGACCGCTGTTGTATTTTTTGTTTGTGCATTCAGATTGCGTTTATTTATTTGTTTATTCTTTGTGACGGTGCATCTTCTATTAACGCCGTGTGTTGATGTGAAAAAGTTAGGTGTAAAGAATCCCGAACATGACATGTTTTAAAAGAACAAATCTCGACTGTTTTTAATCTTATATGTGTGTGTACTTCACACAAATAATATATCAAAGTCCGTTGAGGTGTTCGGTTAGACATGACTGATTACCAACTCCTACTCGCTCTTGTCATTACCGAGAGAGATGAAATTATGAAGAACGCAATGAATGCGAGCGAAACAACACTGCGGCGGGTCGTTAGTAAATGAGCAAGATGGATCCCTTGGTAATTATTACTTTAGACAAAGAGAATGTCTAGTTTGCTCTTATTATTTGTGCACTCTGAAACACCAAGACCTTTTCATGGTCTTAAATCTTTTATAATTTAAATAATTAACATAAAAAATGTATTAAAAAAGCATAAAGAAATTTTTGGTTGTACGACAATATAGACACCTAATGGTTCTTTAAAATTTTAAACAGTTGCTGGTTACATACAATACTAACTAGAAGGTGATATAACATTGTGACTTTTATGCTATCGCCTCCGATGAGTTATGATCTATTTTACGCCGCATTTCATTCCACTTACAAATGCAAATTGCTACACTTTCAGCTTCAGATTGGAACACCGTAAAAAATGCAACAAAAGTTATACTTTTAAAGCCCCTTTTCAAAAATGCTAAAACTTATAATTACTTCTTGAAATATCTACTAAACCTTTAACATCATAATGTTAAAAGAATATTTTTGATGAAAGCTATTTTTCTTGCAGGTATCAGCCACGGATCCAGATTGTGGAGTAAATGCGATGGTAAATTATACTCTTGATCATGGTTTCGGAAGCATGAAGGAGTTTGAGGTACGAAGTGCAACCGGAGAAGTGTGCATCGCTTCCGGCCTTGATTATGAGATGAGGAATGTGTACGAATTCCCTGTGATAGCGACTGATAGAGGTAGGTAGAGCATGTGTAATACAGGAGATTCTCCCGTTGGAGATGTTTGTGTTATTCGCTGTTTATGAAGTGCAAACAATACTGGGAAAAAAGGTTCGGACACGATGTCATATATAGCCCGCTCGACGGTCACGACGTTCGTGAGCCGCGAACTCAACTGTAATGGTTTTATTTATTTATTTTTTGTCCGCGTTGAGAATGGGAATAAATCAATGAAATGGTTTGAATTCGTCTCTGAATTGTTGAAGGGTCAAATCAATTTTAGTAGGTTACCACCAAAAGCCCAATCGATGTGTTCTGGGTTAAGAATTTTAAGGTTCAGTTAGTTCGTGAACATTCTTAAAAACTGAACGTGCAATTTTAAGGAAACCATTACGAAATATTTGTTACTTGATTTGTTTATAAGAGGTCTCGCGTGCCGTATCTTAACCATCGATCTGGGTATTTAATATTTAGCATATTCTAGCGCCTGTGTATTAATTATCAACATTATAAGGTGGTACATAAGTAGCTAAGGCATTTAATAAGTAATCTACAGAGAATTACTGTCCGTTATCTATCGCTGTAAATCTATGGGGGGAACAGAGATTCATCGCTTGAATTGATAAATATCCTGTCAGCGGATTATCCTTGCGCCATAAATCATAAATCCCAGCGCGAGATTTCTCCCGCAGATTTTCTCGAGCCTTTCTTACTCTTTCGATATTTTGCAGGTGGACTGAGCACGACAGCAATGGTCAAAATACAAGTATCAGATGTCAACGATAATAGACCATCCTTCTATCCTAGAGAGTATAACGTCTCTCTGCGAGAGGGAGGCCTTTCCTCATCAACGTCAACTCCTGTAGTCATTGTACAAGCCACCGATCCAGACTCGGGAAAGTACGGTACTTTAACCTACAGAATCGTAGCTGGAAACGATGCCGGTCTATTTAGAATTGATCGAAATACTGGAGAAATTTTCATCACCAGACCAAGTCTATTATCATCACGAACGCAACCTTATCATCGGTTAAATATATCAGCCAGTGATGGTGGTGGAATTAAGTCTTTAACAGATGCTGAAGTTTTTATTAGCATAATTGATAGCGCTCAAAAACCTCCGATATTTGAACATTCCAGGTATACCTTCAGCATCAAGGAAAATGTTAGAAAAAATACCGTTATTGGATCTGTTAGAGCTACTATTGATTCTGGTAAGTTTTTCCTATTTTATTAAATTATTTTTTTTAATGGGCACATAATTAGTGCAATTAAGTAAGCAAAAATTATTTTCAAAGATTGGCTTATTTGGAGGAACAAACGAGAAAACTTTAAAGGAAAAATGTCAACCTTAACCTTTCCGTTGTAAGAATTGACTGTACCGTGTGTTGTACGCGGTGGTAAATGTAAGGTCTTTAGTTGACTATTGTCTTGTCTATCTGAAATGTCCGCCCATGCTCACTATTGTTCCATTGGGCCCCATTTATTTCCACTCTTTTACATTGCTAGTCGTTCGACTCTTTCTCCGTCTTCTCTTTATAATAACACGACGGATTTAATTGATAATATATATTTGTATCAATTACTTTTTTAATATTTATCACACTAATCTTTAATTTTCAATCATTGCCAGACATACATTTGCGTCAAGTGTTTGGTTTATCGCATAGCAACAGTTTGTAGGAAAATAACTCCAGAATTTTAATTTTATGAAAAGACTTTACTAATTGTACGATCTGACATTCCAGTAACTTTTTTTTGGATTAAGGATGAAATAAAAATCGAAAACATGTCTCGGTGCGCATAGTTAAGCTACATTCTTTATTGCATGCAAATGTGGACGTTAAATGGCCAAATGCTTACAAAAGAGGAAATATTGCATGAGATGGTAGTGATATCAACAATTAATTTTTCTAAAAAAAAATTGGCTACATTTTTATTTATGGTTAAGAAATACAAACCAAACACCATACATCGCGTGTGGTTTCACATCTTATTAATTGAAATCTCGTTTAAATCTCGATCCATTGTCTACTTATACCCTTTAATTAACCGTTTTTTTTATTTTAAACGAAAAAGTAAAGGAGAAAAGAAAATATATAAATAAATACTGCAGTGGAGTATTCCGGTTAATTAGCATGTGGTTCGGAGGCAGGCGGAGATTTGCATGCGAACAGACGGCCATAGAACTATAGTCCAATTATTTTTCACCGAGACCGGCAGACGACATTTCGGTAGTATGCTAAGTGAATAGTGGTCATTGTTTTCTGGACATGCGTCTCTAAACTGCTCCAGACTGCTGCACAGATAGACTGCCGCGTTCGGAACCTTTCCTCAGCGGTACTAAAACGTTTCACCACCCAATTGCTAAAAGAAAATATTTGCAATAAGTAAATTTCATACCAACTGCTTGTTTACTGTAACAGATTTATTAATAGTACAAAAATATTTATTTTAAGGAGAAATACTCTATTTTTTATTATTTTTACCTTCTTAATATAATCGAAATTTTTCTTTTTTAAAGACTTGTTTTTTTTTTTGGTAATTTTCATTAATAATCAGATCATTTTTCCTGTCCACTCGCATAATTGTAGTGTTCTGGTCCCATCGTTTGACTGGTTTGCGAGCCCAGGTGTACCGAAGAGTGACATTCAATTTATTACATTGCTGAAAAGTTGGTTTGCTGTTTGAGGCTTCCCAAACTGGTCATCTGTACATACCACTGTGGTACGGTTGCGAGTGAGGGGTCACGGGGGGTAGACGTACGAGACGAGGGTCTTTTCGAAGACAGCCTGCGAGATACATTGCCGGGTCTTCGTCGATTTATAGAAACAACCAGAACATACGAAAAATACGCCGCCATGCTCGCCTTTTGCCAGCTCCTTTTTAGACGTATTCGAAATCGACGACCGTAAATCGCCCACCATATAATGCCAAGCTTTACAGAGAATATTCCCTAATATGTTATGTTTCCAGGTTCGCATCATACCATCAGATATTCAATATATTCCGGCGATCCCGATGGGTTCTTCCGTATAGACTCAGTTACAGGATCCATACGGACAGCTGCCAACTTGGATCATGAAGTCAAATCAAATGTATTACTTAATATACAAGCAACGAGTGGGGATCCACCAGTATATGGCCACACTCAGGTAAAAGATTATTTTATTGAAAAATTAACAAAAAATTCGTTTAATACATATAGATGTATGTAAATATTTTAATAAATGTATATAAAATAATTTAATAAATTTAAATAAAATAGTTTAATAAATAAATAAATTAAGGCTCATATGTTGTTACAGGTAAATATTGAAATAGAAGATGTAAATGATAACGCTCCAGAATTCGAGTCGAGTACCGTAAAAATTTCTATACCGGAAAACGTGGAACTGGGTACACCTTTGTATGCAGCTCATGCACAAGATAAGGATTCCGGCCCAAATGGTGTGGTTAGGTATAGGATAACAAACAAGGCTGTTAATGGGGGATTATTTGATATTGATTCAAAGTTGGGTCATATAACTTTAACCAGACATCTGGATTATGAAACAGCTGAAAGACATAGCCTTATCATCACTGCTTCGGATATGGGTATTCCCGTACTCTCTGCAAATTTAACAGTGCTGGTAGATGTGCAGGATGTTAATGATAATCCTCCAGTATTTGAACGAGCTGAATATGAAGTTAAAGTTTTAGAAACATTACCCATCAATACTCAGGTACAATTAAGAGAAATATAAATTTGCGCAATTTTAACACTTTTTTTACAGATCCTCCAAGTGACAGCTATCGATTTGGATACGGGAAACAACGCTCGCCTAACCTATAGGTTATTAAATTCCAATGCATCTCTTCGAGATTCTTCTGATGTGTTTGGGATCTTTCCCAATAGTGGCTGGTTATATCTCAAGGAAAATTTGGATCGCGAAGTGCGGGATCGTTATGATTTGACAGTGGTGGCCACAGATAACGGTACTCCAACCGAAAGTGCAACTAGTAAAGTGATAGTGAATGTGTTGGATGCTAACGATAATGACCCAGTGTTTGATAAAGAAGTTTATGAGTTCAGTGTGGGGGAGAATTTAAACCGTGGTGCTTTCGTGGGTAGTGTTAAGGCTGTGGATATAGATGCCGGAATGAATGCCGCTGTGCGATACTTTTTGATTCCTTCCAACACAAGTTTTCAAATAAACGCTGTTACGGGTGAGTTTATATTATTTTTTAAATTTTTTAATGCGTATACTTAAGTTGGATATTAAACAAGGTTTATTTGTCGGCACCGCTTCGTTATATTTGCGTTTCATTTAACCGTGTGTTTGTGTTTGATGAGAATTGGATTCAGATTGTTTCAATAGAATATGACAAGGATTAGCCATTAGCTAGGATAATACCACTTAGATATGCAAACATCTTCTAGTTTGTCTTTAACAAATGTTTATGAAAAAATATTGAGAATATTTTGGTTTGATACACAATTCAATTACTTTTTTGAGTTTTATTTGGTTTTATTTCAATTAAAGCTTTCACATAATAGTGGAGCTTATATCGGAATCCAGGCAATAATTTATTGTTGTAAATAATTCTGAGACAGTGCGTTTTATCGCTGGTGACATTATGAGTTTAAAATTACGTTTAGTTGATTTATTAGTTTGGAACTGGCTCCGGTTTAGTATTACAATCATCAGTCGCCCGAAAATTTTCCATGGAAGATTATTGTTTTAATCGCCGTGAAGTTCGCAGTCACGTGCCAAGGCTGCCGCATGGATACCTTCTTAGGTTACAAAAAGCAATCATATTTTGGGCCAAATTAAAAAAAAATGCACATTTGTTTGCTTTTCTATTTCTGCATATTCATTAAATTTCCTTTAATAAAAATTCGTTGCATTTTATAATATTATTACTTAATAGTTTTTGAAGATATTTTTGTAAAAATTTAAAATTAAAAAAAAATCGAGTTTCCACCTAGAATTAGGGGGTGGAGTGAGTGGCGTCATTCTTATATTTTAGTTATGTAAGGCAGAGGAACCGCGTGAAATATTTAAGTGGAATCTGGCAAAGACCGCTGCAATGGCACCAAGTTGTAAGCAAGAAAGACTGCGGTTAGAGAAAGAAGGCATGTTAGTTCGGGTCACATCTTGTTCTTCGGACGGACCTACAAAAATCTCAGTTGCTTTGCCCGCCGAACCTAAAACCTTCGAATGCCAGAATCAAAGCAACTTCGTGTACACCTTTACTTTCAGTTATTGCTAATAATTACTAAAATTAAAAATATCGTTTTAAAAATGTTTCAGTTTCTGCCAATTTCCATTTGTCATATTGTTATTGTTACTTGCTTTATTGCTAGACTAACATTAATTATTTATTACTTTTGTTATGTTAAAAATGTTGATTGGTTCTCACCGTTTCTAGCACAACAATCGAGTACATTAAAGCTGATATTAATTGTTGTTGTTTGGTTGTTGTTATGATTATTGATTACTCTTTCTAGTATTTTTTAATTAACATTTGATTGGGTAGAGCAAACTTCTTTAATAATTGTTGGAATGTCGGCAAAAATTTGAGTAATAAAAATTTGTCGTAGGAAAAAAGAATTTTGGTTGGGTTATTAAGGTAAAATAATATACAAGTGTTAGAGGTTTATTACGTAACAGGCTTAAGTAGATGTTATGTAAACTGTCCATCAAAGTTTTGTTAATTATCTTCTCTATACTTCATTAATTTAAAGAGTTGTGGTTATAAAAAATATATTATTAACTATGGTTAATTTCTTAATTAGTCGAAACGTAATTTTAATTAAATCGCCTGCTCAATAAAACCGTCTAATAAATAAAATAAAATATGGGCGTTAACAAAAAAAATGACTTTGAAATGGTGGTTCTTGTTGATTGTTACTTGAGCGACCTTTTTTTGTGTTCCGGTATGATTTCATATTACAGCAGCGTGTCCGACTACTTCATACTTCACGCTAAACTGCAATACCAGATTACCATACCACCTTAACAACTTATAAACGGCGACATGCCAATATGTAATCCAACCACACTCTTCAATTTCATTTCCATTCTTTCCAGGCGATATAACAACCAAGGACACTCTTGACAGGGAACAAAAGGAATTGTATGATTTAGTAGTGGAAGCTAGAGACCAGGGAACACCCTCGAGAAATTCACGGATTCCATTAAAGATACAAGTACTAGATGTTAATGATAATGCGCCCGACATAGTTGATCCTCAAGAAGACGTCGTCAGTGTACGAGAAGAACAACCACCAGGTAGGTCGAATGAAATAAAACGATATTTACAGCTGTAAAATTGATGCTAGAGCAGTAATTAATCATATTTTTTAGGCACGGAAGTTGTAAAGGTTAAAGCTATTGATGCAGACAAAGGCTTCAATTCCACCATCACCTACGCTATTTTGAAAAACAGAGATTCGGATGGTTTTGGAGTATTCACAATAGATTCAACAACTGGTATAATTAGGACTAAAGTCGTCCTAGACCACGAGGAAAAGACCATTTATCGCCTAGCAGTGGCAGCCACTGATGGAGGACGACCTCCTAAACAGACTACCCGTACCTTAAGGGTGGAAGTTCTAGATTTAAATGATAATAGACCAACGTTTACCAGCTCGAGTTTAGTTTTTAGGGTAAAAAAAAAAATATATTAATTTCTATATTACTAAATACGGATGTTTTTATTTTTAACAGGTTCGCGAAGATGTTAGGGTAGGCTACGTGGTAGGTTCTGTAGCAACTACATATACTCCAGATGATGCCAACGTAATTCCGGGTTCGTCTGGAAGTCAAATAACTTATACTTTAAATTCGCTAATACCAGATTTTATACCTGATGCTTTTGAAATTGATAGAAGCACAGGATCGTTGGTAGTAGCAAGAAAATTAGATCGTGAATCCCAACCGGAATATCGTTTAGAAGTTAGGGCTTTGGACACCAGCGCTATGAATAATCCACAAAGCAGTGCTGTTACTGTGCGGGTGGATATAGCAGATGCAAACGATAATTTTCCTCATTGGCCTGAGGATCCTATAAATATTAACATTGCTGAAGATGCCCTCATTGGTAGTTCAGTTTATAATTTCACAGCTACTGATTTGGACTCTGGAAGTAATGGTGATCTAAGATATAAGCTGGTCAAACAATTTCCCGATGTTGGAGGATTTTCCGTTGATGCGCTCACTGGAACATTGATGCTTAATCAAAATTTAGATTACGAGAAACTTCATGAATACACATTGATAGTAAAAGCAACCGATCAGTCTTTAAATATTTCCGAAAGATTATCCACTTCTGTAACAGCGCGTGTAATTGTAAAAGATGTAAACGATAATCCACCAGTTTTTGTCTTACCTATGAACCCTATGATTTATTTTGGAACTACTCTAACTGTTGGTATGCCAGTGGTGCACTTACTGGCAACCGATGCTGATTCAAATGAAAATAGCCGTGTCACCTACGTGATATCTAATGGTAACGAGCAAGGATTTTTTGCTCTTGGTTACGATAGTGGAGTGATGACTCTTGCCAAGCCTCTAGAAAATTTAGATGCTTCAAAGGTGTTTCAAATAAATGTTACGGCGAGTGATCATGGAAATCCAACAAAATATGCCCATACAAGCTTAAAACTATCACTACAAGAGATGTTAGAAAACCCTCCTAGGTTTCTAAAGCCTTTTTACTATGCTGAAATTGCTGAAGATGCCACACCTGGTGCATTTGTAACCAAAGTTTCTGCCAAAAGTATGCCGGTTGATAGAGGTGAGTAATTTGCTCGATATTACGCTAAATGCCTGAAGGCATATTTCATTGAATAACCTGCTCTTGTATTTACATTTATATTAATCTTGCATATCGGACTTCTTTGAATATTCAAACTATCTTTTTCCAACTACAAAATTAATTAAATTTCACCCATATTAACTTTAATCTTTTCTTTTTTTTTTACTTTTCAGAAACAAATTTAACTTTCCTAATACCCGCTGGTGTCGCCAACGACGCATTTTCAATAGATCCCAAATCCGGAACTGTTTCAACTTTAAAAGCTTTAGACCGTGAAATTATCGATGAGTATTTAATCCCCGTTTATGTAATCGACTCATCAAGAAAGGATCATTATGATGTAACGACGGTTCGTGTAACCGTCATTGACGTAAATGATCACGCACCCGAATTTAAATTTGCTTCTTGTTATCCACTGTCGGTTCCCGAAAACAGCGGAAATCACGTTATTCACACTGTTGTGGCTATGGATTTAGACACCGGAGAAAATGGAATGATTTCCTACAGTATTACCGGCGGAAATGTGAGAAATAAATTCAGTATTAATGGAAATACTGGTGAATTAAGCTCCAAATCTTTGGACCGCGAAGGACATTCAAGGTATCATCTAACCATTACTGCCCAGGATAAGGGAAATCCACAATTGCAAGGGACTTGCAATATTTCAATTCACGTTGAAGATCTTAACGATAATGATCCTAAGTTTGATAGTCTCTTATATACAGCAACTATTAAAGAAGATGTTGCAATTGATACTTCTGTATTAAGAGTAAAAGCATTTGATGCTGATATTGGAATTAATGCCAAAATTATTTATTCTATAGCCAATGAAAGCCAATGGTTATTTAGGATTGATAATAAAACTGGAGTTATAACTACTGCCGGGTAAGTGTTTTTACTTAAAGAAACAAAGATAGATCCAGGGGGTTATTACCTAGCATAATTTTTTTTTCGTTACCATTGCTTTAGAAAA